>JAJOOS010021613.1:0-28075 GCA_029582725.1 Solanum chiquidenum
TATTCCTTCTTTTCATATTGCCTTTACTTTTCAAGTTCAGTCGGCCTATGATGCCTACTGGGTACCTGTTGTTTTGGTACTCATGCTACGCTCTGCATCTATTTCGTGATGCAGGTCCGAGCACCAGTGGCCAGCGTTGATCCAACTTGGAGTAGTCTGATCCGGAGACAAAGATGAGCACACGACGTTTTGTACTATTTCAGTCTCCATCTGTATATATAGACTTGTCTCTTACCTTTCGAGACAGTCCAGTCTCTGTTGTCCACTTTTGGGACTTGTACTCATTTTGTTAGTAGCTCTGTACTAGTGACTTCCAGGTTCTGGGAGGGATCTTTATTTGTATTTATGTTTTGGTTTGCTTCTGCCTGTGTATATTGTTATTTGCCTACTCTTGTTTAGTTTCTACCCTCAGACCCATTACTTGTTGTTCTGGGTTACGGGTTGGCTTACCTGCTGGTGGGTTATAGTAGGTGCCATCATGACTTGAAAAATCGGGTCGTGACAACAAGAGGGTCACTTCATAAAAGAGTGCCCTAAGAACCGGCAAGGTAGTGGGAATTAGGGCAATAGAGCCCAATCTTCATCAGTTGCTCCACCAGACAAAGCTGCACCTAGAGGATCTACTTTCGGTACCGATGGAGGAACAAACTGTCTTTATGCGATCACTAGTCGTCAAGAGCAAGAGAACTCTCCAGATGTTGTCACTGTATGATCAAAGTCTTTACTCTTGATGTTTATGCTTTTGCTAGACCCAGAAGCAAGTTTATCGTTTGTAACCCTTTATGTTGCGAATATTTTTGATGTTCTTCCTGAGAAACTCTGTGAATCCTTTTGTGTTTCTACACCTGTTGGGGAGTCTATTATAGTTGATCAAGTATATCGTGATTGTGTCATTTCCATCAATCACAAGGACACCGTGGCTGATTTAATTGAGTTAGACATGGTAGACTTGGACGTCATTCTTGGTATGGACTGACTTCATACCTGTTATTCCTCCATTGATTGCAGAACTCGAGTTGTTAAGTTCCAAATTCCTAATGAGTAAGTCTTAGAGTGGAAAAGTAGTTCAGCAGTGTCTAAGGGTCATTTCATTTCGTACCTTAAGGCAAGAAAGTTTGTTTCTAAGGGTTGTGTCTATCACTTAGTCCGAGTTAATGACTCTAGTGTTGAGATACCTCTCATTCAGTCAGTTCCTGTGGTAAAAGAGTTTCCAGAAGTCTTTGTAGATGATCTACCCAGAGTCCCTCATGAGAGAGATAGACTTCGATATAGATGTTCTTCCAGATACTCGTCTTATCTCTATTCTGCCATATAGAATGGCACCAGCAGAGTTGAAAGAGCTTAAAGAACAATTGAAAGATCTTCTTGATAAGGGTTTTATTCGACCAAGTTTCTCACCTTGGGGTGCTCCAGTCTTATTTGTGAGAAAGAAAGATGTTTATGTTAGGATGTGTATAGATTACCTTCAGTTGGACAAGGTTACTATCAAGAACAAGTATACACTTCCGAGAATTGATGATCTTGTCGATCAACTTCAGGTGCCTTTTTTTCCCCAAAATTGACCTCAGATCTGGCTACCATCAGTTGAAATTAAGGGAGTGTGATATTCCCAAGAAAACATTCAGGACCCGTTATGGTCATTATGAGTTTCTGGTCATGTCGTTCGGTTTAACTAATGCATATGCATCATTCATAGACCTTAGGAATAGAGTATTCAAACCTTATTTAGATATGTTTGTTATCGTCTTCATTGATGACATACTAATCTATTCAAGGAATGAAGAGGATCATGCTAGTCATCTCATAATAGTTCTACAGACTAAAAGATAGAGAGTTCTATACCAAGTTCTCTAAGTGTGAGTTCTGACTTGAGTCTGTGGCATTCTTAGGCCACATCATTTCTGGAGAGGGAATTAAAGTTGATACTCAAAAAATTGAGGCAGTGCAGAATTGGCCTAGACCTGCATCTCCAACTGATATTAGGAGTTTCTTGGGTTTGGATGGTTATTATAGAAGGTTCGTAGAGGGGTTATCATCTATTTCATCCCCTTTGACCAAGTTAACTAAGAAGATAGTGAAGTTTCAATGATCTGAGGCTTGTGAGAAAATTTTCCAAGAATTGAAAAAGAGGTTGACTACTGCCCTAATTTTGACCTTACCAGAAGGTACTCAAGGTTTTGTGGTGTATTGTGATGCATCTAGAGTGGGTTTGGATTGCGTATTAATGCAGAATGGCAAGGTTATAGCTTATGCCTCCAGACAATTGAAAGTTCATGAGAAGAATTATCCAGCCCATGACTTAGAGTTGGTTGTTGTAGTATTTGCTTTGAAGATATGGCATCATTATTTGTATGGTGCTCATGTTGATGTATTCACTGATCACAAGAGTGTTCACTCAGAAAGAGTTTAATCTCAGACAAAGAAGGTGGTTAGAATTACTCAAGGATTATGACATGAGTATTCTTTATCACCAATGTAAGGCTAATGTAATTGATGATGCTTTAAGTAGGTTGTCTATGGGTAGTACTGCCCATGTTGAGGAAGAAAATAGAGAGTTAGTGAAAGATGTGCATAGACTTACACACCTGGGATTCCGACTAATGGATTTCACAGAAGGAGGAGTAGTGGTGATGAATGGAGTTGAATCTTCATTAGTGTCAAAAGTGAAAGAAAAGCAAGACCAAGATCTCATTTTGCTTGAATTGAAGGCAAATGTTCATAAGCAGAAAGTTATGGCTTTTGAACAAGGGGGAGATATTGTATCGATGTATCAAGGCAGATTGTGTGTACCAAGGGTGGATGAACTCCAAGAGAGGATCATGGAGGAAGCTCATAGCTCCAGATATTACATTCATTCGGGTTTCACAAAGATGTATCACGATTTGAGAGAGATTTATTGGTGGAGTAGCATGAGGAAGGGCATTGCATAGTTTGTTGCTATGTGTCCGAATTGCCAACAAGTTAAAGTTATTACATCAAAGGCCCGGTGATTTGGCTCAGAATATAGAACTTTTAGAATGGAAGTGGTAGATGATTAATATGAATTTCATCACAGGTTTGCCAAGGTCTTGCACACAGCATGATTCGATATGGGTGATTGTTGATAGAATGACAAAATCAGCCCACAGTTTGCTAGTAAAGACTACATATACAATAGAGGATTATGCCAAGTTTTATCTTCAAGAGATATTTAGACTTCATGGGGTGCCAGTTTCAATTATTCAGATAGAGGTGCACAATTTACTGCACAGTTTTGGAAGTCATTCCAAAAAGGCTTGGGTTCAAAGGTGAACTTGAGTATTGCTTTTCATCCTCAGACTTATGGTCAAGCAGAGCGCACCATTCAAACATTAGAAGATATGATGAGAGCTTGCGTGATTGATTTCAAAGGTAATTGGGATGATCACCTGCCTCTCATCGAGTTCGCTTACAATAACAGTTATCACTCTAGCATCCAAATGGCTCCTTATAAAGCTCTTTATGGGAGAAGATGCAGATCTCCTATTGGATGGTTTGAAGTTGGTGAAGATGGGTTGCTATGACCTGATTTAGTTCATCAAGCTATGCAGAAGGTGAAAGTGATTCAAGAAAGGTTGAAAATAGTGTAGAGTTGTCAGAAATCCTACACTGATGTTAGGAGAAGGGATTTATAGTTTGAAGTAGATGATTGGGTATATCTTAAAGTTTCACCCATGAAGGGTGTTATGAGATTTGGTAAGAAGGGGAAGCTTAGTCCCCGATATATTGGCCCTTACAAAATATAAAATAGGGTAGGTAATGTAGCTTATGAGTTGGAGCTACCACAAGAGTTAGTTGCGGTTCATCCGGTGTTTCACATCTCCATGTTGAAGAAGTGCATGGGAGATCCTTATCTTATGAGGAGATTCCTGTTCAAATTCTAGATCACCAAGTTCACAAGTTGAGAACAAAAGAGGTAGCATCAGTCAAAATTCTTTGGAGGAATTAGTTTGTTGAGGAAGCTACTTGGGAAGCTGAGGAGGACATGAATAAGATATATCCACATTTCTTTGAATCCGGAGAAGTTCCAAATTAAGGTACTAATCCTTTTCTTGGTATTTATTATAAGTTGGCATGTTGTTTTTGCATTTGCTTGTTGGGTGTTTAAACTGAATGATTGATGTTGCACCTTTAGCCTAGTAAGAGTAGTCTCATTCGAGGACTAATATTCCCAAGGGAGAGATATTGTAACATCTCGCTAATTGAAAGAACTAGGAAGAAGTTAAAAATTGGAAATAGTCATTTTTGGAAAGTATATAAAAATCTGGAAAATTGTGAAGTATGTTACGTTGAGTTTTTGGTCAACTTCAAACAACCATAACTACTAGATCAAAATGAGTTAGGTGTGCTTACAGATATCGTAGGAAAGATCTTGGAATAGTCTTTCCAACACCTCTGAGTTTGCGTGATTTTGAGTTTGTATGAGTGAGATATGTCCATTGGAAGTTGGGTTGTTCGAATAAGGAAAGTTCAATCCGGATTTTGAAATGGTAGTTTGGTACTTTCCATACCCAACTTAATTAATTCATTTTTGGTAATATTTTTAAGGTCAAAACTGATAGGATTCAATTTACGCTTTTGAAAAATAGAGTTAGGGTTTTTGGAGAAAGAACACAAGAAGAAAAGAAAGGAGAAAAGAGCCAAGATCATCGTTTGTAAGGATTTCGCTTGTGGATTTAGTCCAGGGGTGATCCCTACGAGGTATGTAAGATCACATAGCATTGGGTTAGTTCACCCACGTGCCAATCATGATTCAATTCAGCAAAGTATGTTAGATTTGAAAGTAAATCCTTTGAGTTCTTGATGAAATTCGTTTGAATTCTTGTGGGTTGTGTTGTTGGAGTTTTCTTGAGATTTGATCCATATTTTTGAGTGTAATTTCGAGTTGAAACTAATATATATTGATGGTATGAATGATTCTAACTGTTTGGGGAATGAACCAAGTGAAATTAGAGGGTTTAGAGATGAAAAACGGAGAAAAAAAATTGGGGAAAACCTGTGGAGAGTCTTGGGGCGTCACGCCTCTCAGATCCCCAAAAAGGGGTCTCTGAACTTTGACCTCTGGGGCGCCGCGTCAGCCAGAGTGCCCCAAGTCAGTCTCAGAACTTCAAGGGCTGGCACCCCGCGTCTCTCAGAGCGCCAGGGACTAGTTCTTCCCATTTCTTTCCCAACTTTCCTTATTAGTTCCTTAGCAATATACCTATGTTTTCTAGTCGATTCCAACATTATTAGGTACATCTAAACATCATGAAATCATCCATAAACATGAGATCATGAACCTTGAATTCATAATTCAATTCAAGAAAAGTTAAGAGTCAAGTCTAGAAGTTAAGAAACAAGTCAAGAGAAGTTTATAAAGTTTTCAAAAGTCTTTCACAAACGTTTTAACTCTGTAGCGTCACATAAGAGCCTTTGGATCAAAATGTTATGAATGGTTAAGATTCAATCTTGATCATTGTTATTGAACCAGATTTAAAATTGATTGGGCTATCAGAATTGGGTTTGAATCAGCCCAATTCAATTAAAATTGAGTCATTTAGGTCAATTAAAAACAAACAAAAAAATACAGAAAACAAAACAAAAATACAAGAAAGACCTTATTATATACTGTAGGAGTAATTAAACACGTCAAAAACTATGTTTCATAATAAATAATTTAATAATTTAAATCTTAACATATTGATTATCATAGTAATATCTAAAGCAAGTCATATATAGAGTAATAAAAATTACAAATTAAAGACTCATGAAAGTCCTATTAGAGATGTTATAAACATATAAATGTATACCTAAATCAGAAGAAAATTGATTAACTTTTAACAAAAAAGAAGAAGAAGATAATTCTGACTTAAGCAGATCTCAATTTGTTAGAGACTTGTGCTGATAACGTGATATAAAATGAGAGGAATAAATAAAATTATACTAAACAAAAAATGAAGATAAAATGATATCGAAAGTAGAATGTAGAGTCTTATTTTATTCTCTTCAAGTGTTTATTTCACAAGGATGAAGAATACTCATTTATAGGATGTACAAAACATTCGTTTACAATCTTTTGAAAAAATACGTTAGTACAATATTTAAGAAATATATTAGATAGTTACATATACGTTAGGAAGTTAACTAAAATGAAACATCCACAATTGAATGAATTCATAGTAGACATAATATTTATAGTTAAAACTATCAAATTGAAGTTTTCATCAAGAAGAACAAAAATATTTAGGTTCAATTCTAATTTTCAAAAATTTCAACATGAAATTACAACAATCATATTCGAGATTATGAAAATTTTATTGTTATTAATCATGAAATTCTAATTATAAATTATATTTTTCGGCTCTGATACCACATGTTAGATGATACAATAAGATGAATTTAAGATAGAAGAATGATCTAGGAGACTTTTGTACTTGACTCCATTCGTTAGTTGGATACTCTTACTCGTCATTAAAAAATAATTGCATTGGCCTTTTAGATGGTACATTTATTTTATTTATTAATTGAATAATAGTTTTATGGTTCATCTGAAAATTTAAAATAGGCCCAATATATATACTCATTTGAGCAAGACCCAAAATTCAAAAGATGAACCAACTCATTAACACAAAATTCAGACATCTAGCCTATATTGAAGATCAAACACAATAAATAAAGACAAAATTAAAATTAAAATTAACAAAATAAAATTCAAGCAAAACTCAACATGATAAAACTTAAAGAACACCAACAAAATAATACATAATTTGGCACCAAAATGACTTATATGGTTAAAAAGTTTGTGATAGAGATGAATTCGAAGAGAGGGTGAGAGGAAAAAAAGATTGACGTAGATTTTCGGGTGAATGGAGGTTGCCGAAAAACTTCGCAAAAATTTTTTTGACATAAAATTTATATCAAAAGATATCCCTTAAAGAGCTCTACATATTTATGTAAAGGGTATGGAATGAGAATGACCGGAACTTCATAATTCTAAAAAAAATATTATGATTTGTGTTTGATTTTCTTAGATCTATGAAGTTTGTCTACAGAGAAAGATAAATGATAGGTTTGTGGATTTGGGTGGAAGGAAGAAGTGGTAAAATTTTGGAGAGATTTTTCGGCGACGAGGTGACATTCGGCAGCAATGGTGGTAGGTGGGAAGAAAGGGAAGAAGACAAAAATAAACACAAAAATAGGATTAAAATTCTGATTTTTTGAAGTATTTTGTATTTTTTATGTAGGGTCACATAAGAGCCCTTGGATCAAAATGTTATAAATGACTGAGATTCAATCTTGATCATTGTTATTGGATCAGATTTAAAATTGATTGAACTATCAAAATTGGGTTTAAATTAACCCAATTTAATCAAAATTAAGTCCTTTAGGTCAAACAAAAACAGAAAAAACAAACATAAAAAAAAAAATAGAAAATAAAAATACAAGAAAAGACCTTACTATATCTTGTAGGAGTAAATTAAACACGCCAAAATTTAGGTGTTCACAATAAATAATATAATAATTTAAATCTTAACATATTGATTATCACACCTAGTAAAGTATCATAATAATATTATTGAAAGCAAGTCATGTATATAGTAATTAAATTACAAATTAAAGACTCACGAAAGTCCTATTAGAGATGTTATAAACATATAAATGTATACCTAAATTGGAAAGAAATTTGATTAACTTTTAACAAAAAAAGAAGAAGAAGATAATTTTGACTTAAGCAGAACTCAATAGGTTAGAGACTTGTGCTGATAACGTGATATAAAATGAGAGGGATATATAAAAATATACTAAACAAAAAATAAAGATAAAATGATATCGAAAGTATAATGTAGAGTTATTTTATTTTCTTCAAGTGTCTCTTTCACAAAAGTATAGAATACCCATTTATAGGATGTACAAACCATCCGTTTACAATCTTTAGAAAATATGTTAGTACATTATTTAAGAAATATATTAGATGGATAAATATATGTTAGGAAATTAACTGAAATGAAACATCCACAATTGAATGAATTTGTAGTAGACATAATATTTGTAGTTAAAACTGTCAAATTGAAGGTTTCATCAAGAAGAACAAAAATATTTAGGTTCAATTCTAATTTTCAAAAATTTCAACATGAAATTACAACATCAATATTCGAGATTATGAAAACTTTATCTTTATTAATCATGAAATTTTAATTCTAAATTATATTTTTTCGGCTATGATACCACATGTTAGATGATAAAATAAAATGAATTTAAGATAGATGAGTGATCTAGGAGACTTTTGTACTTGACTTCATTTGTCAATTGGATCTTCTTACTCATTATTAAACAAAAAAAGACTGCATTGTCATTTTAGATGGTCCATTTTTTTTTATTAATTGAATAATAGTCAAATAGTTCATCTGAAAATTTAAAATAGGCCCAATATATAGACACATATGAGCAAGACCCAAAATTCAAAAGATGATCAGCCTAATAACACAAAATTCAGACATCTAACCTATATTGAAGATCACACAATAAATAAAGACAAAATTAAAATTAAAATTAAATTAAACAAAATTCAAGCAAAACTCAACATGATAAAACTTAAATAACACTAACAAAATAATACATAATCCGGCACCAAAATGACTTATATGGTTAAAAAAGTTGTGATACAGACGAATTTGAATAGAGGGGTGAGAGGAAGAAAAAATTGATGTAGATTTTCGAGTGAATTGAGGTTGCGGGAAAATTTCAAGGAATATTTTTTGACAGAGTGTTGACATAAAATTTAGATATCTCTTAAAGAGATTTACACATTTATGTAAAGGTATGGAATGAGAATGACCAGAACTTCATAATTCTAAAGAAAAATTTATGATTTGTGTTTGGTTTTCTTAGATCTATGAAGTTTGGCTACGGATAAAAATAAATGGTAGGTTTGTCGATTTGGGTGGAAGGAACAAGTGATAAAATTATGGAGAGATTTTCCGGCAACGGGGTAGCATTCGGCGGCGATGATGGCAGGTGGGAAGAAAGGGAGAAGAAAAAAATAAACACAAAAATAGGGCCAAAATTATGATTTTTTGAAGTATTTTGTATATTTTTTTGTAGAGTCACATAAGAGCCATTGGATCAAAATGTTATGAATGGTTGAAATTCAATCTTGATCATTGTTATTGGACCAGATTTAAAATTAATTGGGCTATTAGAATTGGATTTAAATCAGTCAATTCAATCAAAATTGAGTCCTTTGAATAAAAAACAATCAAAACAAACAAACAAAAAAATCAAAATAAAAAACAAAAATACAAAAAAAGACCTTACTATATATTGTAGAAGTAAATTAAACACCTCAAAAATTAGGTGTTCATTATAATTAATATAATAATTTAAATCTTGACATATTGATATCTGACTAGTAAAGTATCATAATAATACCTCAAGCAAGTCATGTATAGAGTAATTAAATTACAAATAAAAGACTCACGAAAGTCCTATTAGAGATGTTATAAACATATAAATATATACTTAATCGGAAAGAAAATTGATCAACTTTTAACAAAAGAAGATGATAATTCCCACTTAAGCAGATCTCAATAGGTTAGAGACTTGTACTGATAACGTGATATAAAATGAGAGGGACATATAAAAATATACTAAACAAAAAATGAAGATAAAATGATATCGAAAGTACAATATAGAGTCTTATTTTATTCTCTTCAAGTGTCTCTTTCACAAGGGTAAAGAATACCCATTTATAGAATGTACAAACCATCCGTTTACAATCTTTTGAAAATACGTTAGTACAATATTTAAGAAATATATTAGAAAGATACATATATGTTAGGAAGTTAACTGAAATGAAACATCCAAAATTGAATGAAATCAGAGTAGACATATTATTTGTAGTTAAAACTATCTAATTGAAGGTTTCATCAAGAAGTTTCAAAAATTTCAACATGAAATTAAAACAATCATATTCGAGATTATGAAAATTTTATCTTTATTAATCACGACATTCTAATTCTAAATTATATTTTTTCGGCTCTGATACCACATGTTAGATAATACAATAAGATGAATTTAAGATAGAAAAATAATTTAGGAGACTTTTGTACTTGACTCCATTTGTCAGTTGGATCCTCTTACTCGTCATTAAACAAATTAAATTCTTAAATTTATTAAAACACAATATTTTAAAAAAAAATCTCAGTCGATTAGTGTGTATTTAATTCAATAGATTTAATGGCACATAAAAAAATTAATACTAAAAAAATAAAAATAATATAAATATGCCACTTTTGCAAATTCTGACAAAAATTAAATAGCCATAATCTTTATATTTGCTCAAAATTTGAGCACCAAATTCATGACAAATAGATGAAATTCTTTTGATTTTATCTAAAATTTCAACTACAAGTTCACCAATACAAATTCAACGACTCCCAATCGCAATTTTTAAATTATTTTCACAAATTAATAAAACTCTTTTGTTCTTCAAGCTTATCAATGGAGTTTTTAAATTTTTCAATATCCATTAAAATATTTTATATTATATCAACCAATTTTTAAAACAAAATCAAATAAACAAATTAAATCAATGGGGGTATTAATTCGTAGAAAGTCAAATTGGTGGAATGACGCTAGAGACCCTTATACTTGGCTCTGTTTGTTAGTTGGATACTTCTACTCATCACTCTGTCAACTGAACACTTAATTTCATTAGAACATAATATTTCAATTTATTTTTTTACTTGACGTCTCACGTGACATAATCAACCAATGTGTGTATGATACACTCATTTTAGGAGCGCGAGAGCTTTCTTAAAAGATAAAAATGATCACATTTGATCATCATAACATCAATCTTCTTTTTCAATTATTTCAACACCATCCTTGCTAAAAATGTCAGCTTTTTCGAGCCTCACTCAATTTTTTCTTAATTTATCTTTTTTGTTTCTACCATTACTCTTGTTCTTCAGACTCGAACAAATCTAGTCAACTTTTTTTCTTCAATATTTTGTTGGTTCAAATTTTTTCTTCTTCACCATGATTGCTTGTCTTGTAGTGTCTCAATTGTTGAAGTCATTTTCAGTTAACAATGTAATGAGTTGCAGGAAACAAAGTCAAGTACAAGAGTCTCTCAAATCATTCTGTCAATTTAACATCAAACATGATAATAGGACACACAATTAGTAAAAATTAGTAGGATCAAACGGTAGCATATCTACTTAAGTCATAACGAATTGTTACGTACTATGTCACGCCCAGAGCCTACACCCTGGACGTGATCGACACTTGAGAACCATTGCTGGCCCTAAATGAACCCTTGACCTGACTCAACTTTCAACAGAAGACTTACTCATAAATAAAAGAACTTTTAAAAGTAACTTTACTCAACTGTAAAAAAGTAAACTCAGAACATTTTAGAAATAAAACATTCACTGGCAAAAAATGGCAACTCAACTTTTTAAACATTAAACAATGGAAATGAAAAAAACCCATGAACGAATACTGTCAACCTATCTATCTATGAAGCCTCTAATACTATGAGGGATGTCGGGACAAGACCCCCGATCATCCTAACAACTGAAATACTGGAAAAATTAAAGAAGGAATCCTCCGAAAGCAAAGAGGCTCACCAAACAAATCTGGAACTTGACTGGATCAACGAAGCGCTGGTTGATGATCCTGGTTACATGTATCTGCATCATAAAAGATGCAGGACAAATGGCGTCAGTACATGGAATGTACGAGCATGTAAGGGGAAAACTAAAGCATGACATAAGCTTGAACTGGAACTGAAGAAACACTTACCTCGTCTCAACTCACTCAATTTCAACTCATTTCAATATAAAGCAGTGATAAAGATGCAATATAAAGAAGATCTTTTAAAATAGAAGATAACAACTCAGTGTACTGAAAAATATAATATAACTCAGTTTGTATGTAAAAATACAAAATAAATTCTGTTTGAGAGATTCTCTAACCGACAACCATTAATATGAGTTATGTGATGATACAATGTCTCGTCTATGCTGCCAGAACTATCATATACCTCGCGGGAGTGTAGAACTCATCAACTAAGTGGATCCACTAGTCTATGCTTAAAAGCAAAAAAGAATCATCTAAAAAGTATGACTCTTTCTACCCACGTTGGCTACATGGCTTGTGGGAGTTATGATTTGTTTGAACTCTCCTCATATCGGTGTTCAATACTACTCCCAAAATATAACTTAGCTCATATGTTTTAAAGAAAACATTTCCTCATCCTCAACTTTGAGATTATTACTCAAAAGATTTCTCTAAAAAGAGATAGTACTCAAAAATCCTCATAACTCATTTGGAAATCTCAGTTTCCTCATTTTAAAAGTAAAAACATTTACTCTTGGGAATACTTAGTCCCCATATATTCATTTTGGAAAAAGAACTCAACTTTACTCATCCTTATACTCAAGTCTTAAAACAAGTTTAAAAAGATTGTAAAAGACTTCTTAAAATGACTCGAAAGAACTCTCAAAACTTAACTCTTAACTCTACCTTGAATATGAATTATGAATTCAAGGTTATGATTCATGTTATAAATGATCCTTCGATGTTTTGATATAATTTAGTTTGATTAGAATCAATAGGGAGCAAAGGTATACTTTAAAAAAACTTAAACGAACAAAACGACAGAAAAAATGTGGGGGCAAACGACCCAGGCGCACTAGCGCGAGCCCCTGAAGTTTAGAGACAGTGATCTGGAGCACTGCTGGGGCACCGCCCCAGACCCTTTTGGCGCATCTGGGGTGCACCGCCCCAGCCTCTCCCCAGAACTTCCCGATGAATTTTCTCTCTCGTTTTCTAACCCTAACTCGCCTAGAATCGATTGTTTTCCTCAATTTTTTATTAGATTCAATTACACAATACAAGTACACGAGAATCTACTAAAAAAAATTCTAAACTCAATACATTTTTTCTCAAGAACTTATCAAACGCATCCTAATTCAAGAACGAAAGCAACACATCAAGAACACTCATCAAAAACTTAAATCTTTCAATATTTATGGACGAATTTGAATATATAAATCATGATTGGCGTGTGGGTGAACGAACCCAACACTATGAAAACTTAAATAGCTTAATTTGACGAAAATCCTCGACAAATCTTACGAATCCTGACGAACGCCTTGAACTTTTCTCCTTTTTCCTTTCCTTGAACTCTTCTCAAAACCCTAAGTGTATTTAGGATTGGTAAAACTAAACTAAATTGGTTTTGACCCCAAATATAATACTAATTTCGTTTTAAGATGATAGGGTAAAGAAAAGACCAAAACACCCTCACTAATTTGGTAACTTTCCTTAACTGGGCATGCAAATTTCAAATGACCATATCTCGCTCATTCAAACTCAAAAATTAGTAAACTCGGGGGCGTTGGAAAGAGGATTTCAAGACCTTTCATTTGATATCTTATGGGTCACCTAAATCATCCTGCACTGAAAGTTATGGTCGTTTGAAGTTGACCCAAAACTCATAACTAGGCATAATTTTGCAAAATTTTCAATTTAGCTATTTCCAATTTAGCGCTTTCTAAATTTAGTTCTTTCTAAGGCGGGATGTTACATACTAGACCTTCCTCTTTATTAGAGAAAATGACATAAATAGTCCCTTAATTATAAGAGTAGGTCTGAAATAGACCCTTAACTATACACTCAACTGATTTAGTCCTTTAACTATTCAAAAACGTATCAAATTTGGTCCCTTAACTATATACTTACTGAGTTTAGTCCTTTAACTATAAACTTACCGATTTTAGTTCTTTAAGTATTCAAAAAACTTATCATGATCTTTGTTCATTTTTTTTAATACAAATAGCTTAGCTTTATATTAACGAAAATATTTGTGAAATTAAATCTTTAACCCATTTTTTAAAGTTGTTTCTCTATCGCCGCCCTTTTTTCTTCAAACTACTCTTATAATAATTTTATTTTAAACTTATAAAATACTATAAATAATTTGAGATAATTAATTTAAAAAAGAATCACAACAAAGTTAGCATGCCACGTGTATGGCACATATTTATTACTACTAGTAGCTTTCATTTTCCAAAACAAAAACAAAAAAATTAGAAGAAGAAATTTTGTGGATAAGGTAATCCAAGAATCTCCCAACTCACAAGGAGTAGTAGTGACTTGTCTCTCTATCCACCTTGCAAAAACACCTCAAAAACTCACTCTTAGTAGCAGAAAAAAAAATAGAAAGTAAGGGGCAATGGAAGTGGCTATGTCTTTGAATCCATTGGTTAGATTACCCCTTTCAAATTCAAGAACCCGTGAAGATTTTTCACTGCTTAAACATTCAGTTGTTTCCACAACAAGAAGAACAATCCATAAGAAAAAATTGTTAGTGGTTGAAGCAAAAGGAAGGAAAGGAGGTATGGCTGCTCGTCAGTACCAACGTATGGCTCCTCCTATGCCCAAGATTGAAGATGATGGAAACCCTAAATTCGTTATTTTTATACGAATGGCCAATGTTAGTTCTCTTTATATCTTTCATTTTTACTTACTTTAATCAATACAATTGTTGTGCCGAATTTCAGTAGCTTAGTTGATTGGCTGCCTGAAGCCCCAAATCGTTGAAGGTTCGATTCCCACTTTGTAATTCAAAGAAAAAGGATAAAATTGTTGTTGTATCTGTTAGGTACTACTTCATTTTGATGTAGTTTGAGCTTATAGCTGGTAAAGATTAGTGTGTTTTTTGTCAATTGGGTGAGTAAAGTTTGTGCCTTTGACATTCTTCTTGTTAATTGGTTGAGGGAATGAGTTGTTGTTTCCGTCGGTCTTCTGCTCATGAGCTAGCTTTTAAGTTTATTTAACCCCAATATTCATTTTTTTTACATGATATTAGAGCTAGACCAATCTCAATTCTTTGTTTACCCAATGTTGGCCCCCTTATTATGTTGTCCGTGCTCTAGATGTCTAGTCTTTTAAGTGTGTTGGGGTGTTAAGTATCACACGTTGGTCGAGAGAGGGAATTGTTATGTTAGTCATTTTATGGTCTTCGACAATTTTCACCTTATGAGTTATAGTTTGAGATGGAATAGACAAATGTCCATTTGCGAGAATTGTACCCTTCTTTTTTTGTCTTATTGATAAGCAGTCTAGACTTGTACGTGTGTTATTATCGAAAACTAGAAGCGAGATTTGAGTTGAATATTCAAACCTTATGTGTAAGTTAGATTGATGTATTTGAATTCAACTGATATAACTAGTTTCATATGATTAGTTAAGGGTACTGAATCTTTTGTATGCTTAAGTAGGCATCAACTAGTTAATCTTCACATTGCTCCCTATAGGAGGTCAAATGGAATTGACTTCGAAATGAATGTACGAAGCTCCGCAGCTCATGACTAGTTTAAAGTTTAAAACTTAGTCGATATGTTCTTATTTCTTCACTCATATAATCTAGCTCAAGATCTTGCTGATTTAGATTTGTGCTTGTGGAAATTCTGATTCTTGTTTTGTTATATTCCCTGGGCAGGTTTATCTTTGGTACCCCCTCAATATCGTAACAGGCGGCACGACTGCAAAAATTATGGTTGCTGCAAAAGACACCTTCATTGGGAAATATATATACAAAGATACTCTAGCCAGGAATCTCGCAGCAGTGATTTACAATGTAAGTGCCTGTTATTTGTCGGTCAAACATGTCTGTTCCTAATAGATGAGTATCTGAAATCGTTTTAGGTAGTTGTAAATGAATTAATACACAAAAGAAATTGATTATCGAAGCCAGCCTCATAGTCTGAGAGTTCGTAACAAGGCAAATCATCATATTGATCCTACCTTGAAATTTAAGAGGTACCAGAAAGATGAGTAAATGATCAAGGCCTATACGCCTGACATTATTGCAACATTTCTTTACATTAATTTTGTGATATGTTGTTTCTGAGATGCTTTAACTTTCTTTCTACTTGGAACAGGATGAAAAGGAAATACAGAAATTGGCAATGAAACAGCATCGCGTATTGAAGTCTGCCACAGAATTTAGATATGGATACAAACTTGTTGTAATATTCTATTTCTCTGCACCATTTATTTAATTCTTTGTTTTATTTTGCATTCTTGCTAATTCGTAAGACACTTGTAAAAGAAAGAGCTCATTTTCTTAAAAATCTGTTTGATATGCAGGAGAATAACAATTTGAGGGCTGCCCTTTCGACCTCAGATGTGATTGAGGTATGAAACTGACATCCGTTCTAACGTTTTTGTATACAACAATTATAGGTGGTTGGATATTCTAAACCATTAGAAAAGAAACAAAATATTGAGAACAGATAATGATCTGTACCTTGTTTGTTATCTGCTTAGTGTTATAGTAGCATGTTATTATGCTTTTCGGTTAGATGACATCTTCTTAATCTTCATTTGAACCTTTCAGCTTCCGACCCCAGATAAGCTTAAAACAGTTGTTGATAAGGTGAAGGATTTTTTCGGAGATGCTAAGGAGTCATTTGGTAAGCTGACAGCTCTTCCAGAGTCATCAGAGGAAGATACACCGAAAGAAGGATCCAAAGATAAAACAACGTAAGTCGGGCATAACTTAGATGATTGTCGTTACATTCTTTGACATACTGTATGTAACTAAACATTCTCAACTTAGCAGGGTGAAGAAGTGAAAACAAGGTCCCACAGACGAGGAAACTGAGGAACTATACTTCAAAGCATACTTGTTAAACAAAAAGTTTTCAGCCCTTTGATTTTCCATGCTTTTGATTGATTAGATTGTAATATACTCGAAAAACGGTACTGGAAAATTTTGTTAAATAGCCTCAATTTGGTTAGATAAATGCATGAGTAAGTCTTTGTTAATGTGAAATGTGTTATAATGTATGGATTTGTCCCCTTTACATTTGTTAGTAAGGAATATCACAAATAAAATTCTACATTGATAGCTAGCAAGAAAAAGAGTAATGAAAATTTTAATTGTGGGGGAAAATCGTGCGAGCTTGATAAAAAACGAAATAATAATATTACACCATGTTTAAAGCATCTTTGAATTGGTCAGGTTTGATTGACTCAAAATTAAAATACATATGTATGTAAAATTTTATTTAAAACTAGGTCATATAAAAATGATTTTGTATTCACATGTTGTCAATATTAAGTGATTTTGTATGAGAGATGGAAGGAGGAGGGTATGATTGAACAGAAATAATAATTAAGTGATCGTTTGATCATAAAATTAAAATTATTTTTATTTCACTCTAAATCACTAACAAAAAAATAAAAATAACTCGAGAGAATACACTAACCATATGAAAAGATCAAGAATTTAAACACACATTGAGACATTGTGTAAAAGAAAGCTTTTTTGAATTAAATATGAAGTCCTATTTATTGCAACATTTTATAAGAACTCAATAAATGATGCCCCTCCACTAATAAAATAAATTCATCAAACACTAAAGATCTTCTAAAAATAGAAAAGAAAATTCTAATCATAATGCAGCAAAGTAATGCAATTTATAATTGCATTTAACTTGTTCTTAAATGGAATAAAGATGTAATTAGTCACTCATAAACATACACAGTTTCCATCAACACAAGTTGGAAAACCCATTTCACATTTCAAAAAGTCACATTCTTCTCTACTCTGACATGGATTTGGGCATTCTTCCATTATTCCTTCTGAAGATGACAAAATTCATTAACATATAGTTAGGAGCGGCAAACAGACGGGTCAGATAAAATACGTGCAGGTTGAAAATGAGGTAAATAAAAATAAATAAAATACTCAATTTGTTCATGTTTAATCAATCATTATTAGGTGAGAACATAAGCTAAAAAATTAAATAAGCTAGGGTTTTTCAGAAAGAAAGCACATGAAATATTCAATATTTGTCATGATTCTAGTAACAATCGTTACAAAAAGAAGAAATTAAATTTGTTACTAAATTGTTCATATCTAACATATATTTTTCAATAGTTCATTATTAATTTGATATAGTGATGAGTTTTACTACGACTACATAATTTATCCATTGTTAAATCTTATTTTTAGTAATGAAATAGTGAATCATACATATATATTGAAATAGAAAAACAGTTTTACAAACCACAATTAATTAGAGTACATGTCTATAATGTTTTATGCTTTTAACTACACTTGTAAAGTGTGGCTTAACATATATTTTTAAAAAATATAATTCAAGTAGACATTTTCCAAGGATGGAGTATACAAATATAACTTTTATTTTAAGATAATCTTTTTTTTCACGAGACAAGCTACGACAAAATAAAGGAGGGACCTTCATGATTTGTGGAATATGTGTTGGAATGTGCTAAACATACACAAACCCCACCAACACAAGTTCCAAGCGCATCTTGACATTTCAAGAAACCACAATCTTCACTAGTCTGACAATCACATATTCGTCCTGTCACCATATCTGAACATAACAAAATTTGTTAGAGAGACTGTTTTTGAGATATTCTCGATTCAAGTGAAGCAAATCAGAATAGTAATAAAAAAGAAAAATAATAATAAAGAAAATATGATAACTAATAAAAAAATAGTTCAAATCATATATGCAAAGACCAATATATAACATCAACAACATAATGTGATAGAATTAATTAGGTATACATAAAATCTAATTTTCTTTCATCTCCACATATATATCGTGTGATTACAAAGCATTACACGCAACTACACATGTTATTATGGCCTAGATCCACCGTGTTATTTGGGAAAAACCATCATCACTTGAAAAAATAAACTTCTTAAAACTTTTTTCTTTTACTCAAAATCACATCATAATTAAACCTTAATGAGGTATAATTTACGTTTAAATTTTGTATATATAAGTGATTGTATAATACATATAGAGATAGAGAAAAAGAGAGGAACATAGATGATCATGTATTAACCTTGTGAAATAATCAAGAATGAGACTACCAAAAGCAAAGTCACCAAAGTCTTGGCCATATTGTATAAAATAATTGTTTTTTTTTTTACTTTAGAGTGTTGATGTTTACCACATTATATATAATAGTTAGTTCATTGATAGCTAATTTTCTTTCTATAAATACAAAATAAAAATTATTGGAACTTTTTTCGTCATCAAATCTTGAAATTAGATATGACTTTAGAGAAATTGTTTGGTTTATGGGAAGTAATTAGTCAAATAAATATCCCTTCTTTAAATAGAGATTTGCTAAAATTCTCTTCCAAATTCGTATAATGAAATATTTAAAAATTGGGATCTTTACATAATTACTCATGTAAGAATCAATAATATTTAGTCACTAATATTTGAGTAAATTTTATTGTACCCTTTCCAAATTTATCTTAATTAGTCTTGTTACTTGTATTATTGCTGGTATTGAAATTTTACTTTTAACGATTAATTATTTTATAGCACATTCATTATAGTTTCATGTCAATTTTACATACTTAAAGGTGTAGTCATTTTTTAAAACCTTTTACTTGGTACTTAGTTTGAAAGTAAAATATAACAATTTCGTATGATAATATAATTTATAGGTGATACACTATTTTAAAATTCTGAAATCACCTAAAAATGTTCATTTAAGGGATATTTTTGTTTCATGCAAAAAATAATGCAATTAATTAAATGAAATAAAATGACTTATTTCGATAAAATATATAGGAGAACCTACTAATTTCCCTTCCATAGGAGAACGTTATTCTCCATTGGAACAGTTTTTATAACAAAATCTTGAAATTAAATTTGGTCAAAGAAATCTTTGATTTATGGAAAGTAACTAGTCAATTAAGTACACTTTTTTTGTATAGAGATTTGCTCAATCTTTTTACAAATCTCGTATAATGCAATATAGTTAAAATTGAGATCTTTACATGATTATTCCTGGTGTAAAAATCTATTTTTATTAGAGGTGTAAAAAATAAGCCCAATTATAAGTAACCCGTCTAATTCGTTCTTCAATTTAAGAATTAGGCTCGCGATAATTTGAATTGGGTTCAATCTCGACTCATTCAAGCCTAAACTCATTTAAGAGCATCCTTAATTGAGCACAATTTAATCTCCAATTTGTATTTTTTTTTAAATTCTCGAGTTGAAATTCAAACTGTGGTTATAAAATTTAAATAACAATATATTAAAATTATTGAGATTAAGCGGGTCAAATTGGGCGGGTCAAGACCCAACCCGCTTTTAAGCTCATTTGAGCCCAAAGTAAATTTGGACGGGTCAGAACCCAACCCAATTTCTATTTCAACCCATTTTAATATCTCTAATTTCAACCCAACCCGCCCATTTGACATGCCTAATTTTTATTATTTTTCTTTTGGTGTTCGATATATGTATTCAAACTCGAGATTGAGAAACAATCTCATCCACTGTACCACAGTTTTTGATGATCATGTTGTAAGTTATAGTAACATTGAATATATACCATCATTTTGAATATACAATTTTCAAGGACAAACAATGAATTCTATGAGTTCGAAATTATTTTCTTAGATGTGGCGTACCAAACTAATTGGTGGATTGTTATAAAGACAAAACCTGTGGAAAGAATTGAAATTGACAATGTCTTAGATGTGGCGTACCAAAATGAGGTTGCAATTATTCAGCTACAATTTGACGTTGAATTGGAAACCACACTAGAACATCCTAAAGACATATTAGAAGAAGTATATGATGATGAGATAATGATAAATGTTGAGGAAGAAATAAATGAGGATGAGGAAAATGATTCATTTGATAACGAAGAATATGACAATGAAAATGAAACTACTAAGGAGGAAGAATGGGAGAGTGACGGAAATGAAACAAGCGAGGAGGAATAAAGTAGAATGATAGACTATATAGCTAGTATGTAAGTTATTTATTTTGCTAATACTAATTTTATTTAATTTATAATTTTTATATATTATCCATGTGAATTTGCGTACATATATCATCGGGGGGGGGTGATAGATCTCGCGAGCATCGTGGAGTTAGTCAGCCTAATAAGACTAAAAAGAAGAAGTCTAAGAGACCTATAGATTCTGAAGATATTCCAGGATTTCTTTCTTCTGCGCCGGAGCGCATTACTCATGATACTCATTTATTGGCTGTTCCATTTGGTATGGCGGATCCTCATCAATATTATCCTAATTACCGTTGACCAGCCGGTGCTTCATCTATTTCACAGTCACTGCCTCCACGACGCTACGAGGACCTACCTTTACAGGCTATTCGTCGAGCACGACCCTTATCGACTGACCGTACTCCATCTCCCTCTCCATCTCCCACAGGTACCATCTCCTCAGCTATCTGCCATGAGGATTAGAGATTCTAGTAGTGAACAGTTAGATTTTGTGGCCGGTATACCTCCGTTGACTCAGCATTATGTGCATCCTGGTGTATCACCTACACCTACACCAGATGAGACGTCTGCTCTAGCACCGGGACAGAGGGATAAAATTGGCAGAGTCGTGATGATTGAGTCGTATAGGTCATCGTAAATATGTTTTGTTATCTATTTATTACTTTATTTTACTTATTTTAGCATCTTTAATATATTATTCATGAACTAACATGTTTATTATGTGTTTTGCAGGTGGTATCTTGCAAAGGATGTTGTCTGGGCTTTAAAAGACTCTGTGAGAAGGCTTTTTACACAGGCTTATCACTCTTGGAGTGAGATCCCAAACAGTATACGTCAGGCGATGTTTAATGAATTTAAGGTAAATAATTTTTTAATTAAGTTTATTAATTTTAGTATCCTTTACTTTTTTTTAATTATCTAACGTTATTCATTTTTTTCAAACTATGTGTACTTGGGAACCGAGGTTTGGTATGGTCATTGCGACCACATTTGAGAGGATGACAACCGCGAGACTGTCTAGCTGGTTAAAGAAAGCCCGGGATACTGATCAATGTCCAGGTTGGATGTTGCCTCATGTGTTTGATGAATTGCGCCAATATTGGAACACATATAAGTTCAAGGTGATGTTCGAACAAGCCAAAAAAGCTAGAGGTAGTCTTAAGGGTGACTCATTGCACACTGGAGGTGCAAAGAGCGTTGGAACAATTACAAGAGAGATGATAAGTTCTAATTCAAACTTTTAAATAAATAATTAGTTGATTAATATCATTATATTATAAATTTCATTTTTATTTATAGAAAAAAATAAATTAGGCGCACTCCCCTTGTATCGGAGAATTTCAAGAAGACTCGTGTGAAGAAGAAAGAAAATGAGTCAGATCTGGATGTATGGGTGGAGGAAAGGGCCGAACGAACTTTTGTAAGTTATTTAATATGAATAATATATATTAAAAGTGAATATATTTATGATATGTATATATATTGATGTCAATTTTTATATTTCATAAGCAGAATAAGTTTAATCAGCACGTCAATGAAAATCTAGATAGTTCGGTCCAAATAATTGTCCAGCCAAATTTGGACAGAAAAAGTGGTAGGGGGACACACAAGGGTATAGTCTATGGTCGAGGCTCTCGAAGCGATGTAAGATGACTCCAGTCAGGCTTACAAGATATTGGATCGTCACGTCAAGCCGAGGCACTTGACGGTGTTCAGATTGTTGTTATGTCGGCTCAAATAGGACATCTTACATTGGCACTGGCAGAGTCTCAGCGGAGAAGAGTAGCTGAACAACAAAGCATAAGTGCAATCGTTCCACAAATCAAAGAACAAGTGTTGAACCTCGCTCGTCAACTTGCTACATCTTCGGCTCCCGAGGACACAGACAACGACAGTGATGAGGAGGATGATTTTGTAGATCGCACTCCTTAGTTTAGGTCTTTTTAATGAACTTTTTGATATTTTGAAACGAATTTTGAAAGACTTTATAAGTCTTTAAATTGTGATTTAGATATTTTTTAATGTTAATTTAAGTTTGTTGTTTTATGTTTTGTGTAACTTCTTTATAATGTTGCGTGTTTGATTGGGTTGGATTTAATTGAATTGTTGTTGCAGGTGGGCAGCAGAAACTGGCAATTTCTGTTTTTTAAAAAATTGCGGAAAAACGACGGATAGGGTCCATCAGTCCATCGTTTTTCTGGATTTTTCAAAAAAAAAAAAAAAAGAAAATATCCGTCGTTTCTTTTTTTTTTTTAAATCATGAAAAAAGCAGAAAGCGTAGCAGTCCATCGCTTTTTAGCGACGCTGTCCGTCACTTTTTGAAAAGCAGCGAACAAGACTGCGTCGCTTTTTCGTCGAATTTGACCAAAAAAGCAACGCAGTCCGTCACTTTTGGTCGTCGTTTTTAGGCAGTTTTTTAGTAGTGTATGTGGTTTTCCAAGTTTGTGTTTTACAATGGCTCATTAAGGGTAACAATGGAGTATAACAAATTAGGCATTGCTCTTGCTTCGGGCAAGAAAATTGTTTTAGCTCCGTTCGTACTATCTCATCTATATAGAGGTTATAGAAACTTAGTTACCAGAGAGTTTGGTACTGCAGGGGCTCCTTTCTGGATCCTACAGCTCTGGCTGCAGTCTTATTTTCTGAAATATAGACCTTTGCCTTACGATTCACAAAATTGTTTAACTTTTGGGATGACCCTGGATCAAGGCAAGTTAAAACATGATGAATTATAGAGTAATGAAATAGTATACTGAGTATTCAAGATAGAAAGAAGAGGAACAGGAAGAGAAGGAGAAGTAGAGAAGATGAAGATTAATCATTTATTGTATTACTCAAGTTACTTCAATAATGAACAAGATATTCTTTATATAGTAAACTAACTAACTGCCTTATCAACTAATCTACTAACATAATTAGTAACTAACTTACTATACACATGTCTAACAAAATAATCTAGATCATTGTATATCCTCAACATTCCCCCTCAAACTTGGTACTGCAAAGAGATTAGCCAGTCCAAGTTTGGATATCAAATAGACATGTTGAACTCTCTTTAGACTCTTAGTTAGAAGATCAGCAGGTTGATCTTGTGTCGATATATACTGAGTCTTTATGAGACCTTGTTGAATTTTTTCCCTAATGAAATGACAGTCTATTTCTATGTGGTTGGTATGTTCATGGTACACTGGATTAGTAGCCATTTGAATGGTTGTTTTGCTGTCACTAAATACTGTAACT
Organism: Solanum chiquidenum; assembly: GCA_029582725.1. NCBI lineage: Eukaryota > Viridiplantae > Streptophyta > Magnoliopsida > Solanales > Solanaceae > Solanum > Solanum chiquidenum. The sequence continues at coordinate 24,073 of JAJOOS010021613.1, forward strand.
GGTAGTTGAACTTGAACTCCAAGATCTGTAATAGGGCATACAATCCAAGTTAACTCAGCTACTGTGGAAGCTAGACTCCTAAATTCTGATTCAGCTGAACTTCTAGATATAATGGACTGTTTCTTTGACTTTCAATGAGTCCCCAACCTGAATAGTGAATCCTGAAACAGATTTTCTAGAAGAGGTACAAGCAGCCCAGTTTGCATCATAATAGGCTGTGAGAATATCTTTCTTGTTGCTTGATAGTAACAATCCTTGTCTTGGTTTTCCTTTTATGTATTTGACTATTCTAAGTGATGCATCCATGTGAGTCTGTTTTGGTGTCTGCAAAAACTAACAAAGTGTTTGAACACTATAGGATATGTCTAGTTTGGTTATGGTAAGATATAGAAGTTTCCCAATAAGTCTTTGATATGCCCCTTGATTAGCTAGTGCTTCATTACTTGAACTTGGACCTTTCTTGATATGCTGATCATATTCAGTGGTAGTTAGTTTTGTAGTTGTGTCCATAGGAGTGGATCATGATTTTGTTGCACTCAATCCAGTTTCTGATATAAGCTCAAGGGCATACTTCCTTTGATGCATTATAATACCTTGTTGAGACCTTGCAAATTCTATGCCCAAAAAATACTTTAATTCACCAAGATCCTTCATTTTAAAGTTCTTGTGTAATGCTTCCTTGGTTGCTAGGATTTGATCCAAACTATCTCCAATGACAAGTATGTCATCTACATTTACCAACACAATAATTATTCCTTCATTTGTTTTCTTGATATATAAGGAGTGATCAAACTGACTTTGTCTGAAACCACAATTGATTAATGCTTTGGATAGCTTTGCATTCCATTGTCTTGGTGCTTGCTTTAATCCATATAAGGATTTTAAGAGTCTACATACACTCTTTCCCTGACTCTGAAATCCTTGAGGAAGGGACATGTAGATTTCATCCTCCAAGTCACCTTGTAAAAAAATATTAAAAACATCCATTTGGTGAACATGTGAGTGTCTGGATGCTGCAATAGATAACACAGTCCTTAGTGTGACCATTTTAACCACTAGACTGAATGTTTCTTGATAGTCAATGCCCTCATTTTGGCTATAACCTTTTGCTACAAGCCTTGCTTTGAACCTCTCAACCTCACCAATGGATTTGTACTTTACTTTGTATATCCACGTACATCCAATTGGCTTCTTGACTTCAGGTAGAGATACCACTGCCCAGGTGTTGTTGCTTTCAAGAGCAGACACTTCAGCTTTCATTGTCTCTACCCACCTAGGATCCTTCACAGCTTCTTCATAGGTTGTAGGTTCCACTATGTTAGAGAACTGACACAAATAACACTGATATTTAGTAGAGATATTATCATAGGATAGATAGTTGGATAGTGCATGAGGCATATTGTCATTGATACTTAAGGACACAAAATCCTTCATCCATGTAGGGGGTTGTCTGCCCCTACATGACTTTCTTCCAGGTACAGGCTGAATATTCCTAGAGGCAGTTACTGGTACATGCACAACTGGAATATCATCATTTAGAGGATCTACACCCTGTGAAGTTTCCTCAACAGTCTGATTAGAATGTATAGTAGGAACTTGAAAGGTTTCTGATGCATTGTATTCAATCAGCTCCTGAGACACTGGAGGAAATAACTGATACTGAGTATCCATAGTAGCTTTGAAAGGGAACATGTCTTCTCTGAAAGTTACTTCCCTATGAACAAATTTTTTTTTGCTAGTTAGATCAAATAAAATGTAACCTTTCTTTGTTTCTAAATATCTCATATGCACTGCATGCTTAGTTCTAGACATTAGTTTATCTTGTTCATGTAGTATCTTTACATGACATAAACAGCCTAGCACTTTTAAGTGTGTAAGAGATGGTTTTCTGTTATGAAGCCTTTCATATGGAGACAGATTATGTAATATAGTAGAAGGCATTTTATTAATCAAGTTAGTTGCAGCTTTTACACAGTAACCCCAAAATTTTAGAGGAATATTAGCTTGCAATCTTATTACTCTAGTTATTTCTAATATATGTTTGTGTTTTCTTTCGGGAATTCCACTTTGTTGAGGAGTATAAGAGCAAGATGTTTGATGTATGATGCCTAACTTAGCTAGTAACTCAGCACACAATTAATTCACAAATTCAGTTCCATTATCAGTTCTTATCATTTTTATGTATGTGTCAAATTGTGTTTTAACATAAGCAATAAAATGCTGAATAACAACAAGAGTATCAGATTTAAGCTAAAGTAAGAACACCCAAGTCATTCTTGAAAAATCATCCACTATAGTTAAGAACCATTTTTGACCATCACAAGTAGGCACCTTAAAAGGCCCCCACACATCCATATGCACAAGATCAAAAGGATTCTCACTAAAACTCGGTGATTTTAATGGAAAAGGCAACCTAGTTTGTCTAGCACATAGACATATAGAACACTTTCCAATAGTATCTTTTATGTAAGATTTTGACTAGGAAACAAATGACACAACACTCTAGAAGACACATGACCAAGCCTATTATGCCACAATTTTATAGCATCTTGATCAGTAGTAGCTTGACTTCTCTTAACAGAAAACACAAATGCATTTTTGCTCTGTCCAGGCACATTTTGATGACTCAGTAGATAGTAAAGGCCAGCTCTTTCTCTACCAATCTCCTTTACCTTTCCACTGTAGAGATCCTGAAAAACACAGAAGTTAGGATAAAAGGTAGCTGAACAATTGAGTTGCTTAGTTTCCTTTGAAACAGATAAGATATTATACTTAAATTGTGGCAGATGATACACATCAAGAATAGTATTGTTAGGTGAGATATGACTAGAACCAGTGCGTGTGACCACAACTACATCCCCATTTGGCAATGCCACTCCTTTGGAACTCACAAATTCAGATATAGAGTCTTTATTAAGAAGTTTTATATCTGAAGTCATGTGGTTGGTAGTCCTTATGTCAATGATCCATTCAGGTGGACCAGAATTTTTTTCAAGAGCATAATTCATACCTGACATGTTAGCTGCTGACACTAGCTGATTTTATTGTTCCAGCATTCTGCAAATTTGCTCATATTGCTCAGAAGTGAACCTTGGTTCAGAGGTGAACCTTGGAGGCATATGTTGCCCTGTAGAGTCAAGTGTGTCTGATACTTCAGAAACAACAACATTGTGTGCACTTGCCCTTTTTGGTTTGTATCTGTTATCATAAGAGTTGTACAACTTACTCTCAGCCCCTCCTTTCACTTCACCATGTCTTGGATGCCCTGTTGGATACCCAACCAACCTGTAACAATCCACCTTGAAGTGACCCTTTAACTTGCAATGATCACATACTGCATTAGGATTATAATTGGATGTATATACCTTTTTTCCTTTCTGATAGTTTTGATTAGTAGACTTGGAGTACATAGCTACATCAGAATTCCCAGGCATTGCACCCAATAATCCTAAGCATTAACAGCTTGAGCTACACTCTTCTGACTCTCATCACTCATCACCATTGAGTAGGCTGCATTTACTGATGGTAGAGGTACCATTAACAAGATTTGACTTCTCGCTTGAGAATATGTATCATTCAAGCCCATACACTACAAAAAAATGCTCAATTTATGGCAGTTAACTTGAGGGAGTTCTTAAAAACTCCACTATTAATACATTTTGTAGCGTTTTTTCTAACTCCCACAATATAAATCTTTTTGTGGTAGTTTTATTAAGGGGGTTAGAGAATTTTCATAAGTTAGAATAGTTTGTGGCGATTATCGACCCCCAAATTTGTTTTGTTACTTTTCATATTTATATATATAATAAAAGAATTAATGTTGAAAGTTAATTTCATTATATATACATATATTCTCCTTCTTCATTTCAATTGGATTGTAGTTTTTTATTATTTATTTTTTAATATATTAAGATAAACTTAAATATTTTTTCTACTTTGTATATCCAATTTCACTTCAAAGTTTTTTCTTATATATAGTAGTACTACAATTTGTATTAAGATA
>JAJOOS010021614.1:0-30412 GCA_029582725.1 Solanum chiquidenum
GTGAAATCATGAGCATCTTGGTGGATGGTAGGCCAGTAATACCGACACTGCATGATTTTATGAGTAGTACGAATACCACTATGGTACCCACCAACAAGCGATGAATGACACGCCTCTAATATAGTCATCATCTCAACCTCGGGAACACAACGACAAATAATACCATGAGCACAAATAGTCAACCGCAAAAAGAATATACTTCATCCCATGCGAACTCAAAAACAGACCGATGAAGTCAAGACCCCAAACATCAAATAGCTCAATCACCAATATAGGGTTCATAGGTAGTTCTTGCTTCTTTAAAATTCCTCGTTCTCGTTGGCAAGGATCACAAGACTTGGTGAAATCATGAGCATCTTGGTGGATGGTAGGCCAGTAATACCGACACTGCATGATTTTATGAGTAGTACGAATACCACTATGGTACCCACCAACAAGCGATGAATGACACGCCTCTAATATAGTCATCATCTCAACCTCGGGAACACAACGACAAATAATACCATGAGCACAAATAGTCAACCGCAAAAAGAATATACTTCATCCCATGCGAACTCAAAAACAGACCGATGAAGTCAAGACCCCAAACATCAAATAGCTCAATCACCAATATAGGGTTCATAGGTAGTTCTTGCTTCTTTAAAATTCCTCGTTCTCGTTGGCAAGGATCACAAGACTTGGTGAAATCATGAGCATCTTGGTGGATGGTAGGCCAGTAATACCGACACTGCATGATTTTATGAGTAGTACGAATACCACTATGGTACCCACCAACAAGAGATGAATGACACGCCTCTAATATAGTCATCATCTCAACCTCGGGAACACAACGACAAATAATACCATGAGCACAAATATGAAATAAGTAAGGCTCACCCCAAAATAATTTCTTCACATCAACCATAAACTTTTTCCTTTGGTGAAATGACAAATCTAATGGAACCAAATCGCTTGGCAAGTAGTTAGCAAAATTTGTGAACCAAGGGATAAGATAATAAGAAGCAACCTTTATCCGAAAATGCATCATTAATATCAGCCCCATCTCTTAACTTGAGCATACCTTCCTCCTCCAATCTAGACCAATGGTCGGCAAACTGATTTTATGTTCTCTTTCTATCCTCAACGTCAAAATCAAAATTTCGTAGCAACAATACCCATATAATCAACCTCGGTTTTGCATCCTCTTTAACCATCAGATACCTCAATGAAAAATGGTCATTATGCATTATAACCTTAGTACCGAGCAAGTAGGATCGAAATTTCTTGAATGCGAAAACACTGTAAGGAGTTCATGTTCAGTCACAGTATAGTTCTTTTGAACCACATTCAGAGCTTTGCTGGCATAGTAAATCAGATGAAGAATCTTTTGTCGCCTCTGTCTCAATAGCACACCCAAGCGCCACTCCACTCTTATCACACATCACTTCAAATAGTTTCCCCCAATCAAGTGAAATAATTCTTGGTGTTGATACTAACCTTACTTTCACCTCTCCAAATGTTCTCAGACAAGCATCATCAAAATCAAACTTACACTCCTTTTTGAGTAGCTTGCACAATGGGTGTGTAATTTTCGAGAAATGTTTTATGAACCTCCGGTAGAAACTTGTGTGCCAAAGAAAACTCCGAAGACCTTTTACAGAAATGGGTGGTGGAGGCTTTTCTATTACCTCAACATTGACTATATCAACCTCAATACCCTTGTACGAAATCCAATTACCCAGAACTATACCCTCTTTTACCATGAAGTAGCATTTTTCCCAGTTTAGCACAAGATTACATTCTTTACATCGTTTCAATACCTCAGCCAGATGCATCAAACAACAATCAAATGAGTCACCTACCACAGAGAAATCATCCATAAATACGTCAATTATGTCCTCCACCATATCTTAAAATGTCAATATCATACATAACTGAAAGGTCACTGGAGCATTACACAACCCAAATGGCATCCTTTTGAAGGCCAAAATTTTATAAGGACAAGTGAAGGTAGTTTTTTCTTGATCTTCCGGAGCTACGGAGATATGATTGTACCCTAAATACCCATCTAGAATACAATACCAACCCTTAACCACGAGAGGATCTAGCATTTGATCCATGAACGGCAATGAGAAGTGGTCTTTTCTCTCTCCATGCATTTAGCTTGTGATAGTCCATACACACTCTCCAACCAATCATCGGAACAAGCTTATTTTTATCTCTAGGAACCACACTGATCCCTCCTTTCTTTCGTACACACTGAACATGATAGACCCAACTACTATTTTCAATAGGGTACATGACTCCAACATCCAACCATTTAATAATTTCCTTTTTCACTACCACTTGCATAAGTGGATTAAATCTCCTTTGGTGCTCAATACTTGGCTTACTTTTCGGTATGAGTTGGATTTTATGAGAATAAATGTCAGGAGGAATCCAAATAATGTCCACAATAGTCCATCCAATGGTCCTCTTGAACCTCTTCAATAAAGAAACCAATGCCTCTACTTGTTTCTCACACAAATCAACAGCAATGATTAACGATAAAGTGCTATATTTCCCCTAGAATACATACCTCAAATGGGATGGTAGAGCCTTGATTTCCAGCTTTGGATGATCTTCCACATACGATTTTGGAGGTGGAGAATCACGATTCTTCATATATAACTCTAATCTCTTTGGTTTGCAACAAAATTCAAACCTATCAAGTGCGGCAACTAATTCATCATAGTCGTCAATACCATCAACACCCAACCTTTCTTCAATAGACACTTCAGAACCTAGCTCCAAAATATGATTCACCACTAATACAAACTTAAGATCACTTTCCTGCTTCATAGACCTACAGATATTAAAAGCCAACTCCTCATTAATCAGTCAGAACATCATATTCCCTCTCTCCATATCAACTAAGGCACGCCAAGTATCAAGGAATGGTCTCCCTAAGATGATGGGGACCTCATAATCGACCTCACAATCAAGTATCACAAAATCCATCAGAAAAATGAACGACCCCATTTTCACAAGGACATCTTGGAGAACACCAATGGGCTTCTTCACAGTTCTATCAGCCATGAGTAAACTCATCGTAGTCGGTTTTGGATCCCCTAAACCACACTTATTCTAGATGGAAAATGACATCAAATTAAATCTGGCACCCAAGTTGCACAAAGATTTCTCAATGTGTAACATCCCAATGGTAGAAGGAATAGTGAAAGCTCCAGGATCCTCTTTCTTTTGCACTAGTGACCTCATAGGAATAGCACTACAATGTTGTAACCTCTCTTCATCCACAAAATTGACAACCCTCTTTTTGGTCACCAAGTCCTTTATGTATTTTTCATACCCAGGCATTTCCTCCAAAGCTTCTATCAACAGAACATTAATGGAAAGTTGTTTCAACATAGTTATGAACCTGCGGTATTTTCCTTCTTTGGAGTTTTTCACAAATCTCTGTGGGAATGGAGGTGGAGGTCTAGGCATGGTCAGGACTTTTTTGGTCACCTCTGCTTTATTCTCTATAGCTTTCTTTGACTCTCTAGTAACCTCAATCTCATCTGCATCATTTTCTACCACACTTTCAACCTCAGATGACATAGGGGGATCAATGGTCTATTTACCTCCGCAAGTGGTGACTTCCATACAATGCCCATAATTTTTCGTATTCTAGATGGTGTTGCTATGGAGTGTGCCAGGCTGACGTGGGTTCATAGTAGTGGACAACTGACTAAACCACTGCTCAAGTTGCTTGATCGACATTGCATGGGCATCAACTTTTTGATCGATTCCAGCCAAGTCATTTCACTTCTCATTCACATTCTCATCAGTTGTATCAAACCTCTTCATCATCTTTTGCATCATATCCTCAATGCTTGACATATTACTACCAGTCTCTCCATTACCAGATTCTCTACTACCAGGTTGAACATAGGGCCTAACTCGATATTTGTTTGCCATATTTGTTTCAGTTATAGTTGTTATCACAATTATAGTTCCAATCTCGAATATAGTTTCCCTCGCAGTTGTACTTGTCGTAGTTCCAACCTTGGTTTCCTTGACCTTGGCGCCAATTATCCGAGTTTGAACCTTAGGCGTTGGTTCAGAAATCCCCCGTCTGATCATTTACCAAATATGCATCCTCGTCATAGTAATATTCCCCAACTAGTGATGGTGGAGTTCTTATTAAGTAGTTTACCACATTCACCTTTTCTGCATTTCCACTGACATGTTTCAATACCAAGCCTAGTTTTGTCCTCATTTGAGCCATCTCTTCATGCATATCATCATTTGACTGAATAGGTGCAGTTTGGACTACAAATGTGCCTTTCTAATGCTCCATGTCTTATTATTCTGGGAAATCTCATCTAGTTTTTCAGTGATCTTATCAAAAGTGCACTCACCATATGATTATCCAGCAATAGTATCTAGAAAAACCTTTCCATTATCATCCTTCCCTCTGTAGAAATACTCATTTAACATAAGGAAGACTCTCAAACCTATAACATCTGATGAACGCACTAAACATATCCCATGATCTTCTTACCGACTCTCCAAGTAGTACTATGAAGTTATTTAGTTTATCCTTGTGATTTAGCTTCTTAGACACTGGAAAATATTTCGCCAGGAACACCTTATGTAATTGGTCCCATGTATGAATCAAATTGTCTGGAATCTTAGAAAACCATACTACAGCATCACCGTTCAATAACATAAGGAAGACTCTCAAACCTATAACATCCATATCTAATTTCGGTCGTCCCACACAACTCTTACCGACACTTCTCAATTTAGCCATATGACCATGTGGATCTTCTGAAGTTAGACCAGAAAACAACCCTCTTGCTATAAGCATTTGCATAAGATTGCTGGTCACAATAAATGTCTGCCCTTGAGGTAGGAGAGGAAGAACAATGGGCCTTTCTGATTCAACTATATTGTAGTCAACCCGATAGTTATCACGAAGCCTCGATACTGGTGGATTCTGCACCCTCTCTACATCATTAATGAGATTACCACCATGAACATGAGCGAGCACATTAATAACTCCTAGAGGCGGTAATTCATCTCTATCCTCATGATCCTCTCTAATTGGATTATTGTGGACCCCTAGATTTTCCATTTTTCTAAGAGCCTTTCTTAGTTGAGGATCGTAGGGGGTCAAGGGTTCACCTCGACTCTGTGTACTTGGCATACACTAGAGTAGAAACCTATGGAAAACAAAATGTAAAATCAGGAAAATACTTGACTAAGGTTGAATAAAATAGTTAAACTTAATCTAAAAGCCATATTCCCCGGAAACGGTAAAAAATATTGATATGCTCAAATTATACCTCACTAAAGAAGTATAAGCGATCGTTGTCAAATAAAGAACCCAACTTGTAGGTAGGGGTCGATCGCACGAGGAATATGGTTTAGACTTAAACTTAACTCACTACTATCTCTGTTTAGTCAAACTATTTCTGAGAAAAGTAAACAGGGTGAATTTTGTAAGTAAGTAACGAATTAGAATGTTTAAGTAACACGTAAGCAAAATTTAGACTTTGGTTTATCAATATGAGTAGGAAACTAGGGCATATGTGCTCCCCGTAAGCTCTTAACATAGTAATACTAATAATAGTTGTTCTTTCCTAGTGTTTAACATGCAAAGTTAGTAAGTTCGGTATCCCTAAGTGATTGGTCCTCCAAAAAGAGAATTTCATCACGAACCTTGGTCCCGCTACGTGTGTATGCTTTACTATCCCTTACCTTTTACCCCAGATTAGTCATCACATCAATGTATGGTTTAGTTTTCACCATCAGTCCAATTTACATTAGACTATTAGATAATATCCACTAAATCTTTGTTGTTTAATCCTTTTCTCATTCATTACCTCCTTGGTCCGACAAGTAAGAATGAGGTGAGTTCTAACGCGTGCAACTGATTAACATTTCAACTACACCACGTTTGATACTAGGTGTAGACGATCGTAATCTAGTATAAATCCAACAAAGTGAGTTGGGGTCGATCGCATAGGGAGCAGCTCGATTCCAAACTCAATTATAAAGTTATAACAGTGATTTCAATAGCTGTAGGAATAGGAATTGTCAGAAACTTTTAATTAAATTAGAAAGGTGAAATCAATGTCAGGTAAGGGGATTTTAGATCAAAAAATAATCACAACCACAATAATTAACAAGAGTAATTGAATTAGTAAAAGATACTTCGGGATTGACCAACTAATTGCCCAATCTCACTCAATGGGTGTTAGTTGATCACCAAGAGTAACTAAATCTTTGTGGGTAAAATGAAGCTTAGATGAGATAATTTTCTCTAGAACAACTACCTTGTATCAATTGAGTTTTCTCGAACTCTATAGGCTAAGAATGAAAACCAGCCCACAACCTCACTACATCCACTCTCTCAAGCTGAACCAACCATGACCCAATCACTACGAGTGCCAACTTATCACCTTGGTTTTACACCTCTTTCTCAAGCAAGCATAAAACCCTAAATCATATTGAAATAAACATTCAACGGAACAATTTAACCATAACAATAAATTATACCCACTTTGAATTAGCACAACAATTGATAATAACTAACACCCACTTCGCTAAATTCGGCAATTACTCACTTTGTCAAACCCCCAAGAATGCAGTTTTAGCTATTCATCATAAAAGAAGAAAGTCAATGCCTAATACATGTTCCATAGCTGGGTATTGATTTCTCAATTCTTAAAATGAATAAAACTTCTTTCAATTACAACACCCACTTGAAATCTCTAAAAGAAAATGCTTCAAAGCAACAAGAATAGTGTTTTTGTTCTCTTTATTTCGTTCCACAATGACAGGATAATCCTCTAACTTCAAAAGATTGGCAATTTATACTGATCCAAATTTTGGTCTTTTTGGGACCAATTGGCGAGGAAAGTCGGGCTTCGCCGACTATTTGGCGAGTCGCAAATCACCCTTGGCCATCGCCCCTTTTTTCTTTGTTTTAATCCAAAAGATACTGTAACTTTTGGTGGTCTGGGTCGGGTCTCGTCGAGTGATTCAGCGATCCACCATTTTTTCCTTTTTTTCGCCTTTCTACTTGCAACTTAGCTGATAGTCTTGTGCATTTTGGTACATACATTTTTTCCTCGCCGATTCATTCGGCAAGCCGCCACTAAGCAACACCCTTCGCCCAAATTTCTCTTATCTCAAAGGTGGTGTTCTATAAAATTAGGTGGGCTAAGAGACAGTCGGCGGATCACCGAGTGGTCTTGGCGATCACCAGGATCGCTTTTCTCTATTTCTTCATCTTGTTGGTTCCTTTTTGCTTGGTAATGTCCTTGCTTTGCTCCTTAGCATGTAATGCTGAGAATCAAGGTATTAACATCAGTTTCTACGCTAGTTTAGGCATTTGAGGATACTAGCACTATCAAAACTAAGCCCTAAATGAGTCCACATCTCGGAGCTATCAACATCCCTAACTTAAACTTTTACTTGTCCTCAAGTAAAACTCAAGCTCAGCAGTTCAATAAGGATGTCTTAAGTGGTGCTGCATAAAATTCAACATGAACGCACACAAAATGTTAAAACTACACATACAATGTCCAATTGTGCACTCAAAGATTTAAATTGTGACTCACCGTTATCAAAGACTCTCAAGTTCACAATACTTGCTTCAAATGCAAGTTAAAACTCAACAAAGGTACTGATATGCCGTCACACAAAAATGATTCCACATTCACACAGAGTTTCCCAACAATTTTAAGCTCCGAAATCACATACAACTGTCACAGTCAAAAAGATGAACACATGCATGACTTCACCAATAGGCTTGCCCTTATTTTCTAATCAAAATTCGTTTCACATCACTAATGATCACAAAGATCTTTTCAAGCCTTGTAATGGGCTGAGTGCAAAGGTATGGTCATTTAAGCTTAGGGGCTTCTACCTTCATGAAGTGTCACCTGCAAATCACTCTTTCTCCTTCTCCTTCACATTCAAACATGTTCAACTCCAACCCTTTATTCAACTAGAAATGAATTACCGGATACCCCATTTTTCAATATGTTTACACACTTTATTTCACAGTTTTTGCTATTTTTCAGTCTCTTTCTTTTCTTTCTTTTTTTTTTTTACATTGAATGGTTCAGTCTTTTTCCATACAGTCCAACACAGGGGGGATTTTTTCACACTTCTTGACTCTCCTTATTTTTCACTACACCTCTAACTTAGGATTTTGGCCTAAGTTGGCTATTCAAACAAACCAAAACTTCATGACGGTTATATGTGATGGGATAAAAAGGTAAAAAATGATCAAGTTTCTTCCAAGAAAAGGAAAGGCTCAATAGGTGAAAAATCAAGATTCACACTTTTCACAGAGGTGGCCACAAAAGAGGTATATTGTCAAATTTTGCTCACTCATAAAAAAATTTCCTAAGATAATTTCAATTGTTCACTTCACTCAATCAATCAGACCAACGGGGCAAGTTCTAAGTGTCGTAAAATGCAATGCTCAAGACGACCTCACCACATAAGGCATTGGTACCAATATCAAAAAAGACTCCACACATTCTAGCTAGTGTGCAATGTTCATTACAAGAGACTCGTTTGACAATCGGCTAGTCACAAGGAGATGCTAAAAGTTCACATATTGCCTATGTAACTTCGTTTGTCTTATCGTAGCTGCACACTCATGTTGTTAAATTTAGATAACTATTCAGGTCATCGATATTCATTATACCCGAAACTTGATAATGCTAGAGAACAACAGATTACTACCACCCCTACTAAAAGCATCCAACATTATTCTCAATGTTACAAAATAACAAATACTACCAAAATAAACAAAATACGACAAAAATAAAAATAAAGAAGAAATACTAGCACTTAAACAAACAGAATAGGGTGAAAAGGAATCTTCACAAGGCATCGATTTGGCAAAAAATCGCAGATATCGCCGAACTAGTTAGCAAACCGCCAATTTACATGCAACTCGCCGAAATATCCAGAATGTAACTACTCCAATTTGGGGCAGAAAGTCGGACGAGGTTAGTTCTGCTGAGTAGCATCAACGCATCTCCTAGTCTACATGAAACCTTGCCAAAAGTTCTAGGATTTTGACCTTTTGGGGATAGTGCAAAGGGCAGAGAAAGTCGTGCTCGCCCAATCTTTTTGGCGCATTGCCGAGTGGTGTGAGTATATCACCCAATATTCCAGTATCTCAGCTCATTTTTGATGCCACAAAGTCGAGAAAAGTTGAGATCGCTGAATCTACTCAGCGGATCATAGAAGGTTTCCTTGCATCGCAGAATCACCCATACTTGCACATTCAGCACACATTATTCAAAACAACTAACACTTGGGTTCCCTCCCAAGAAGCGTCTTATTTAACGTCGTGGAATGACGTGGAAATGGTTTCACACATCTTCCAAGTACACCACTTCAATCAATAAAATGTCATGGTATTCTCAAATATATAACTTCAAGCGGTGCCCATTCACCTTGAAGGTCGGACCCTCTTTACCTTTGACTTCATTGGATCCATTTGTGAAACACTCGTGTTACTCTAAATGGACCTGACCAATTTGATTTGAGCTTTCCTGGAAAGAGTCTCATTCGAATTGTGCCACTTCTTCATCTCCAACTCAGAACTATCTCATGAGGATTTTAGAATCGTTCCACTTCTTCATCTTCCGTGTAGTGGGCTGAACTTTCGTACGCCCTAAACCTGAATTCATCCAATTCGTTTAGCTAATCTACCCTTCCTTTCAAAGACTTTACCCAATCCAGATTTAAAGCCTTTAATGCCCATAATGCTTTGTGTTCTAGTTTAATCATTAAGTGACAAGATTTCCAAAATACTAGTTGATATGGGGACATGCCAAATGGTGTCTTGTAAGCAGTGTGATATGCCCAAATAGCATCATCTAGCTTTCGAGGCCAATCAGTTCTATTTGCATTCACGATCTTAGCCAAAATACTCTTAATCTCTCGATTTAAAATCTACACTAGGTCGTTCGAGGATGATACGACGTTGCAACTTTATGTTTCACCCTGTAATTGCTCAATGCAGATGTAAACAGCCTGTTGCAAAAATGTGAACCTCCATCACAAATAAAATCTTGAGGGGTGCCAAATCTTGCAAAGATGTAGCGCTTTAAGAACGGAACAACATTTTTCCGTTCATTGTTGGGTAGTGCCACAACTTCCATCCATTTAGAAACATGATCTACAACCACCAAAATGTACTTATTACCAAATGGGCGCATGAAATCTATTCCCCAAACATCAAATAACTCGACTTCCAGAATAGGCTTAAGAGGCAACTCATGCCTTCTAGATACCCCACCTTGCTTTTGGCATTGCATGCATTTATTAAAAAAGTCATGAGAATATTTGTAAAGGGAAGGCCAGTAGTACCCTCTTTGAAGAATTTTAGCGGCTGTACACACACCGCTATGATGATCACCTACCGGTGAAGCATGACAAGCATAGAGAATTTCATTGAATTCCTCTTCAGGTATACATTTCCTAATGATATGGTCTGCACATTCTCTGAATAAATATGGCTCATCCCATAAGTATTTCTTGACATCGAAAAAGAACCACTTTTGTTGATAGAAATTCACGTCCTCCGTCATTAGTCCACACACTACAAAGTTGACAAAATCAGCATATCAAGAAGTTTGTTTTAGAGTGACCGTGAATACATGTTCATCAAGAAATGAGTCATCGATTTCTACCTCCATCTCTTAATTCTCCTTTCTCTCTAATCTGGATAGATGATCAACCACCTGATTTTCACAACCTCTTTTATCACTGACGTCAAAGTCAAATTCCTGTAACAATAGCACCCACCTTATCAATCTTGGTTTGGTGTCTTTCTTTGCCATTACATAACACAGAGCTACGTTCTCAGTGTGAACCGCCAATTTGGTGCCTAGCAAGTATGCTCAAAAAATTTCTAATGCATATATATCCGCAAGTAATTCTTTCTCAATAACCGTGTAATTATGTTGAGCACCATTCAAGGTTTTGTTTGCGTAGTAAATTGGATGGAATAGCTTGTTGCATTTTTTCCCTAACATAACACCTAATGTTGTACCACTTCCATCATACTTCACTTCAATAGGTGCTGACCAATCAGGACTAATAATAATCGGGGTGGACATCAACTTCTCTTTAAAGCACTTAAAATCTACCATACATGAATCATCAAAGATGAATTTCACCTCCTTCTCCAAAGGTTTGCACAAGGGGTGTGCAATTTTTGATAAGTCATTGATGAACCTCCGGTAAAAACCAGCATGCCCCAAGAAACTATGAACACCTTTTACCGATATTGGTGGTGGTAGCTTCTCAATTACCTCAATCTTTGCCTTATCAACCTCCAACCCTTTTTGTGACACTTTGTGACCATGAACTATACCTTCCCTAACCATGAAATGACATTTCTCCCATTTAAGGACCAAATTTGTTTTCACACATCTTTGAAGAACATGCCCGAGGTGTGCTAAGCAAGCTTCAAAAGTATCGCCCACCACTGAGAAGTCATCCATAAAGACTTCCATTGAATCTTCTACCATATCAGCAAAAATAGATAGCATGCAATGTTTGAAACGTTGTTGGGGAATTACACAACCCGAAAGGAATCCTTTTGAAAGTAAAAGTCCCATATGGACAAGTGAAAGTGGTTTTCTATTGGTCCTTCGGAGAAATAGAGATTTGATTATATCCGGAATACCCATCCTAAGAGCAATACCATCCTCGCTCCTAAAGCTGATCGAGCAATTGATCCATAAAAGGCATGGGAAAGTGATCTTTTTCGGTCCAAGAATTATCTTTCGGTAGTCCATGCATACTCTCCATCCAATTATCGGTCTCATAGAAACCAGCTCCCCCTTTTCATTTGCGACTACCGTGATGCCGCCCTTTTTTTGTACACATTGTACCGGACTCACCAACTTGCTATCCAGAATAGGGTAAACCACAACTGAATCCACCCACTTTATTATCTCCTTTTTTACCACCTCTTGCATCGGTGGATTCAATCTCCTTTGGTGTTCGACACTCTGCTTGCACTCACTAGCAAGTTGAATTTTGTGAGTGCAAATGCTGGGTGGAATGCCCACAATGTCAGTGATAGTCCACCCAATAGATTTGATGTACTTTCTTAACACCTCAAGAAGTAATTTTACTTGCCATTCAAGCAAGTCAGCTGCAATGATTATGGGAAAGCTGTTATTTGCCCCCAAGAATGCATATCGAAGATGAGCGGGCAGCACTTTCAACTAAAGCTTTGGTGGTTCCTCCGTTGATGGCTTGGCGAGAGGATTATCTCTGTTCTTTAGATCAATATGCTGCTTCAATGGGTTCCTTGAGTATTCCCGTAATCTATAAAGGGCAGCTACCACCTCATCATAATCTTGGACTTAGGTTTCATCGTAGTTTGCAAGAACAGCCTCAAGATGTTCACTCATACATATTAAATTACATCAATTGTCGAAACTACATGAATATCGCTCGGGTGTTTCATTGAGTTGCAGACATTAGAGGTGACCTCATGTTCATTCACCCAGAACTTAAATTCCCCACTCTCAACATCCACTAGCGCTCTCTCTCGGTTGCTAAAAATGTTCTTCCCAAAATAATGGGAATTTCAGCATCAATCTTGCAATCAAGGATGACAAAATAAGTCAGAAAGATGAATCGGTCAACCTTTACCAATATATTATAGAGTATCCCCACAGAGTGCTTGATCGACCGGTCAGCCATAAGAAGCTTCATTGTTGTGTATTTTTGTTCACCCAGCCCAAGTTGTTTATAGATTGCATCTGTCATTAGATTTATACTTGCCCCCAAATCACATAGGGCTTTAGCAAATTGGAGCATACCGATAGTGTAGGGGAATTCCCCCAAATCTTGTTTTTTTTTAATCATCTCACTAGTCATAATGGAACTACAAATATGAGAGAATTCTATTGTCTCGAAGTCCATGCTTCTTTTCTTGGTGACTAGCTCCTTCATGAACTTGGTATAACCCGGTATCTTCAACAATACTTCCACTAATGGTAGATTTATAGATAGTGTCTTGAACACTGATAAGAACTTCTTGAACTTCTCATACTCATTTTTTTTGAGAGGTTGGGGAAATGGAGGGGTTATTTTGTGAAGAGGTTGTAACACTTTTGGGATTGAGGTGCTCTTTCCTTTCCCTTTCTGTAATCCTTTGGCAATGCTTTGTTGGATGGGACTCTCTTTTTCATTAATATATTTTTCTTCTTCATAAGCTTGTGCCTCATCATTACCCTTTATATCACCAACCACTACCTTTCCACTTTGAGTAACCACAACCAAATTTTAGTCACCATTACCCTTCAAAGTTGTCGTATATACGGCTTTGCCTTTCTCCATCATTTTGTATTCCAATTATGCTGAAAGTTGACTCAATTGACCCTCAAATTTCTTGATTGCACCAGCGTGAAAATTCACTCTATTGTTGAATGACGAGAAGTTGGCTTTCATCCCTTTTAGCATGTCATCCGATCCCTCAACCTTGTCAAGCATGCGAGACATCAAATGATCCACTTGTAGGCTACTTGAACTACCCTTTGATTTTGGGCTATCACTCGATTGCATGTGGTCCTTTTCATGAATATCTTATCTTCTACAATGGTCATTTTGTTTGGCCCATTCTTGATAGTATCTCCTCCACTCTTCTTCATTGTGAGAGTTCCAACCTTGATCCCCCCCACCTCGAATTTGAGTAGCACGAATGAGATCCCTCCTTAACTCTGAACACTTCCCTTGCTTCTTTGGGTTCACCCACATTTTCTAGCACTTGTTTTAGTAGCAGCTCTATTTGGGACAACATTTTGTTGATGTTCTCATCTCTCTTCTTCTCCTTATCAAGTTGTTACCATGCCTTATTTATCTTTGTCATGTCATCAAGAAGGGACAAAGCTATCTCAAACGATTGCAACATTATTTCTCCTCGAACTAATTGATCAGCAACTCCTTTATTTACTGAGTCCAGACTTCTATATAAATATTGTAGCAATAAGTTGTTTGGAAGTCCGTGAGTTGGGCATTGAAGTAATAGCTTGTGAAACCTCAACCATGTTTCATGGATTGGTTTACCTTCTAATCGCTTGAAACCTTTGATGTTGTCTCTGAATATATTCATCCTTGACGGGGGAAAGAATTTCACATTGAACGCCGTGGTGAGCTCATCCCAAGAGATTATGAAATTCTTTGGTAAGTCAGCTAACCATTTTCTAGCTTCACCCATCAAAGATAATGGAAACAACCTGAGGCAGACTGATTCTTGTGACACGTTCTTGAATGAGAATGGACCACAAGCATCCACAAAATTCCCCTTATGCTCATGTGGATCTTCGTGACACAATCCTCCATAAAGACCTTTCATTTGGAGGGGATGGAGTGTTGTGCTAGTAACATGGAATATAGCATTCCTTTCAGTTGGAGATAGACAAATTGCACCAAATCCACCCAATTGATTTGGGTCATTCACACTATTTAGATCTTCAATAACGTCTTGGTGACCCACTTGGCTACCGTTACTGTCGGCCTCACTCATCTCTTCTTATGTTCAACATAACCAACACACAAAAAAAAAAAAATTGATTCAGCTACAGCCAACAAGATCACACATTAAACTTTGATAAGAGAATTCTAAACACCACTCCCCGGCAGAGACATTTTGATTAATGTTTCCACTACACCTCATCCGATACTAGGTATAGAGGATTGTAATATAGTATAAACCCAACAAGTGAGTTGGGGTCATTCTCACAGGGAGCAACGCGATTTAAAATTCAATTCTGAAGTTATAATAGTGATTTTACTAGTTGTAGGAATAGGAGTTATCAATTTTTTTTAATTAAATTAGAAGGGTGAAATCAATGTCACGTAAGGGGATTTTAGATCAGAAAACAATCACAACCACAACAATTAACAAGAATAATCAAATAAATAAAAGATACTTGGAGGATTTACCAACTAATTGCCAAATCTATCTCAATGGGTGTTAGTTGAACACCAAGAGTTACTAAATCTTTGTGAGTAAGATGAACCATAAATGAGATAATATACTCTCAAACACCTACCTCGTTTAAATTGAGTTCACTCGAACCTCAATATTCTAAGTATGAAAACAAGCCCACAACCTCACTACATCCACTCTCTCGATCTAGATACGTAGAATGAGACTCAGAATTCACTCTCTTGAGTTGAACCCACCATGACCCAATCACTACGAGTGCCAACTTATCACCTTGGTTTTACAACTCTTTCTCATGCAAGCATAAAACACTAAATCATATTTAAATAAACATTCAACAGAGCAATTTAACCACAACATTAAATCAAACCCACTTGGAATTAGCACTACAATTGCTAATAACTAACACCCACTTAGCTATATTCAACAACTAGTCACATTGTCAGACCCCCACAAATGTGTTTTTAGCTATTCATCGTAAAAGAAGAAAATTCAATACCTAATACATACTCCATATCTGGGTACTAATTTCTCAATTCTTAAAATGAATAAAACTTATTTCAATTACAACACCCCCTTAAAATCTCTAAGAGAAAATGCTTCAAAGCAACACGAATAGTGTTTTTGTTCTCTATATTTTGTTCCACACTGACTGGATAATCCTCTCTTTTCAACGGATTGGAAATTTATAGTGATCCAAATTTTGGTCTTTTTCGGACCAATCGGCGAGGAAAATCAGGCTTCACGGACCAGTCGATGAGTCACCAATCACCCTTGGCCATCACTCCTTTTTACTTAATTTTCATTTAAAATGTACTATAACTTTTTCCAGTCTGAGTTGGGGCCCGCCAAGTGATTCAGAGATCCGCCCTTTGTTCCTTTTTCTCGCTTTTCTGGTTGCAGCTTTGCTGATAGTCTTGTGCATTTTGGCTGACACAACTTTTCCTCGCCGATCCATTCAGTGAGTGGCCACTAGGAAACACCCTTCGCTTGAATTTATCTTGTCTCAGAGGTGGTGTTCTGTAAAATTGGGTGGTCTAAGAGCCACTCGGTGGATCGCCAAGTGATTTTGGCGATCACCGGGATCGGTTTTCTCCATTTCTTCAGCTTGTTGGTTCATTTTTGCTTGGCAATGTCCTTGCTTTGCTCCTTAGACTGTAATGCTGAAAATCAAGGTCTAATCATCAGTTTATAGCATATATTAGGCATTTGAGGACACTAACACTATCAAAACTAAGCCCTAAATGAGTCTGAATCTCAGACTCATCATGCATTCGTTAAAAATACTTCTAAACGAAATAATAAACAATACATGGATAAACACTATTCAAGAATTAGTTAATTATTATTCATACTTTGTTAATTACTCTTTGTTCCCACAACCCTAGTTGTGGATTTAACTACTCATGTTTGATAGTTCACAATTCATAATTTGGTTAGAAGAATTCATGAACTTACAATGAAAATAGATGAAAACCCAAATCTTAAATTGAATTTCAAAATGAAAATTGTAGAAAATGAAATTCGAACATTGAACTGCTAAAAGTTTGCATGTTAATTCCAAAAGAACAATAACTAAGAGTTTACAATAATGTCTAGACCCCAAAAATGAGGATTACAACTCCTATTTATAGAAAACAAATTCTAACTTAAAAAAGAATCAAAATAAGGAAATAATTGCTCAAATGCGACTTTAGTCGATGGCACGACCTACGGACGGTGGATCGACCTACGGTCCGTAGGTCCCCTTCCATGGTCCAACACTTAGAAAATAAAATTGGGTACTGGAACTTCAACTTTCTAATCTTCAATCGATGGATATGCAGGACATCGACCTACGGTCCGTCGATTCCTCCGTGGTTCCACACTTGGTCAGATTTCCCTGATCTTGAACCTATTCTTGCCCATCTACGGTCCGTGGATTGGACTACGGTCCGTCCTGTCAGTCCGTGGTTTGAGTATTAAAAACTCAACTTCAAGACCAAGACCTACGACTTCCACGGTTCCTAAATGGACCTTTGTACATAGTTGGCTACTTCTTTATTTTTCTGCCAAAATTTTTATCAACCACATCTAAGATTATTTCCATCAAGAATTACACACAAAACATTATTTCTAATTAAAAATTAGACCAAGACACACACAAAATCTAAGTGAAATGTATAAAAAAATTCGTAAACTCACAGTATATCACACTCAAAAAGTTAAATTTGGATTGGGGCGCCGCATTAAGTCAAAGAATTAATGAGATGAATGAGCTCGATGAGTTTTGCCTGAAATCTTATGAAAATTCAGCCTTGTACAAGGAGAAGATAGAGAAATACCATGATCAAAATATCGAAAAGCTTGAATTTGCTCCCGTTGATACGGTATTATTATTTAACTCAAGGTTGAACTTGTTTCCTTGAAAACTCAAATCCAAGTGGATCGGGTCATTCAAAGTAACCCAAGTATTTCCACATGGAGCGGTTGAACTCTAGAACAAGGAAGGAACAAGGCTAAAAGTGAACGGTCATCGGATAAAGATCTACTTGGGGAAGTCGGAGAATCTCAATGAGGTGATAGAGGTGTGGGTTCTTGATAAAGTATAAGTAATCAAGGTGTATGTGTCGTTCCAGAATGTTAAATCAAGTGTTACTTGGGAGGCAACCCAAGTTGTAAACTCTAGCAAACTATAGGAGTTTTATTTTCAATATTGTGAAGTGTTCTTAACTTTTAGATTTCTAGATAGATTTTATTAGTTTTGAGTTTTGGTTTTGGCTAGACAAGGGTAGGATAGGGTTCGTGTCTAAAACAATTTCAAAAAATATATAAAAAGAGGGAGTCCTAATGTTTACTACGTCTGTAGGGAAGAAAACAATATCTCGAGAAATCAAGCTGATGTAGTAATCTGTGGTTCCGATCGACGGTCCATCGTTCAGTTGAAGGACCATGGATGGCATCTTTAGATCCCAGGTACGTCTTTCTGAATTTCACCAAGTGTTATATTGAACAACTGTACCCATCGACTGGCCATCGGTTGAGGCACGAACCATCGATAGAGTTTTATGGGTCCAAGTTAGGATTACAATCGACCCAGCCCGGACCCCATTTAATATGAGAACCCTTCACTTTTAAACACTCCCCCCATTTCGCTCTTCTTCCCAACCATTTCATACCATTAAATTTTCCCATAACTCATCCATTAACCTCCCCATTACTCCTATAAAATCCCCATTTCCATTATCTTTCATTTTCCCCAATTCTTCTCCAACACTCCCCTAATTTTCTCCTATTCCCATATTTTCTCTTTTCCACAAAGCATCCAAGTTTGGGTCAGTGTCAAGGTCTAATATAGGAACTAAGGAATCACTGCACTATGCACTCACCGACTTTGTTTAATTATAAGATAAATCAATTTCACCAAATCTTTGAACTTTTCATTTTTTATTTTGAAGTCACAAAGTTGTACTTGACCCTTAGTAGTAAATTGCATGTTAAATCTGTATATCTAGTTCTACTTTACCATTGGCACGATGGTATTGTGAGTGTGTTGTTCAATTGAACTTAATAAATTGTATTATATATCTATATGGGTGTCTTGGCCTAGGGCTTTCAAAATTTAATTAAATGGAATGTGTATATTTGAAGGTTGAAACCCTAGGTAGGACAGATTACCATGTAATGTGTTGAAATATATGTTTTAGATATTGTTTAGTGTTGAATGGTGTTGTTGGTTGTGTTGAATATGTTAAACTAGAGTAAAACCATATGATTGCATACAACACTGGTTGACTACATCAACCCACGGACCGTGGGTCTACCTATGGACCGTAGGTCATGGTCCGTCAACTAAATGCACACATAAATTTGCTAAGTTGGGAACAACGACATGGACTACGGTCCGTCCTTCCTTCGACGAAATGTTATGCACGTCCATTGTTCCAATATCAGAGACCCAAAAATGGACTCTCTGACCTACTGAGTGGACCCACGACTCAACACTCCATTGACGAACCGTAGGTACCCAGCGTGGGTCACAAAAACAACTACTACTAGGAGTTTTTTTTATTTTTCGTCTAAGTCCAAATAGTGTTCATAAATTATTTCTTGGTTCTGTTTTACTTCTTTAAGTACTAATTAAGCTTCCAGAGGTTCAATGGCGCCTAAACAATCACCCATTTACTTGAGAAAGGGCAGGTCGGAGTCGGGCACCCTCGCGCGGACTGATCAACGAGTTCAAAGGGAAAGAGTATGCACCATAGCACACTAGAGACTTACCCATTGTACCCTTGACCACGAGGCACTGAAATAGGCAGGTTGTTGTATTGGAGGAAAACCACCAACTATTGCACCTGCCCCAAGTCTGAGGAGGGGGTCCAACATTTGGGAGAGTCGCAGTCCGAATCAGATTCGCACACTGACTCAAGTCCCATTGGCTCACTAGCCTCCGCATCTAGTGCCACTAACTCTGGAGAAGCTCATGACCCGCCAAGCATTTTGATGTTCCCCGTTCTTTTAACCACTGAGCCAAATAGGTGGTATGTTGAGGGCCAGTTCTAGATTTACTATGATGGGCCGAACCAGAATGAGTAATAGAAATAGGCCAGGACCATTACTGAAGAGCGTCGAGTACTTACTGGGAGTCTTCAGCCTGTCCTTGCCATTGAGGAAATATTCAAAAGGCATAGGTGTGATTGGATGGCCCAAAGTCTGAGAAAGTTTTGTGAGGAGGTGGTCCTTGAATTCTACACCTCCTAAGCCGTCACCGTTCAGATTACTATGTAAAAATGGGCTATGCCACTAGCCCAACCTCCACTACAGGCCACACTGGTGCGAAACTTCTTCATTGACATCTCCAAGACTACTATTCACTATTTTATTTACGGCCCATCCCACACTCTATCGATTAATAGAACAGAATATGACTACCGAATGGGGGTGGTTCAGAGTGAGGTATTTCAGAGAGATGCCGAGTATAGAGAGGCCCTATTGAGATAGATGGCCCATCACATTGTCGAGGATGGAGAGCGCACCGAGTGGTGAGTAATACTACCTTCCCTATTAGAAAGGCAACCATGAGCTTCCCTGCAAAGTTCATTTGGTCTATTATGTGTACTAGTATGTCCCCTATAAATGTGGACAATGACGTGACTTGGGATAGGGTTGTGATGTTAGCAGCTATTATTACGGGATTCGAGCTTGATTTCTCCCATATTTTGACTTCCGAGATTCATGAGAGGGCATTCAAGACTACCCCTACTTTTCCCTTCCCTTGTCTTATCTTTCATCTTTGTAGGGAGGCTTCAGTGCCTATTTGGCAATGTGACAGGCTGACAGAGGGAATGAAGACTGTGGACGTTGACCTTATTAGAGATGATTCTAATCCCATAGCACCGCGGAAGGGACCACAGGTTGACCTACCTCAATTTAGTGCTGATCTGGCCGATGATGTGGAGAACATTCAGGATGAGCAGGGTGCTGAAACTACTATACCTACCACTACTAGAAATGGACGGGCTCTCCCATCCACTTCTACTAGTCAGAATTCTAGCTCTTCACGATCCACTACCATTCCGGGGCCAACTTTAATACCTATATACCAAGTCAAGAGGTTACAAATACAGATGGCCACCTTGCTGCAGCACATGAGATCTTGGATGCAGAGATCTATAGAGGAGTCTGAGGCACGTATAGAGCGAATGATGGATGCAAAGATTCAGGTGGTCTACAAGCGGTTAGACACATTTGAGCTTCAAGTACTAGAGATGCATGGGACAGTATTGATGTTACTACTTTCCGGATGGAGTTGTCTAGGCTCCGATCTTATGGTGATTCCCTTCTTTCTTCTGTCAAGGTTGTCCCCAAGCCCACCCCTGAGGATGAGGTAGACGACATGGTGATGACTGCATTCTTTGCTGATACTATGCCACCACTCGACCTTTCTCGTACGGTTGGGAAGTGCACCCTCTATTTTGACCATACTTCAGATGCTAATGAATCCCAACAAGCTAAGAAGAGAGAGAGATATAGCAAATGAGGTGTCCCAGAGACAGTCTCTATTTGGGAAGGAGTTGTGATTGAGGAGAGCATGTGAGATGGAGTTTGTGGGTGCATCAGGTTCGAGGAGCACTACGATGGTGTTCCCATTGTTGATCAGAGCACTACTGAGGGCGTAACTATTATTTATCTAACGGGTTCCAAGAAACTGGACCCACCTGCTTCTTGATGGGTTGTTGGTGCTTTTGCACCACACGTTCGCTTCACCCTCTGTCTTACATATTTTATTTTTCTACATTAAGGACTATTGCACCATTTTTTAGGGGGAGGGGTAAATGGGTTGTGAGTAGTAGGGTGAAGTCCGAGTAACCCAACTCATAACCCTCCCTTGGAGTTTTCTTGCCTGTGTTCTTTTTCCCCAAGGGGCTATTTTTAATTTATGTTGAACCGGCATATGTAGGATTGTATAAGTATATTAGTAGATTGAAACAATGAAAGCATGATGGCATAAGAACATGCAATTGATACATGCCTGAAATTATTCAAATGTGTTAGATCTATAGGCTTAATGAGTTGAATATGTCGGATCGTCATGTGACATGATAGGAACCAGTATGATATCATGGCTAAAGCTAAAACTTGATCTAGGTGCTTCAATAATTTGATAATGAAACAATGTGCCAATTGTGTTTCAGGTGATTTTATATGTTCATGCAGGGTGTGCCAATCTAGAACTTGCCTCGTTGGTCCTGTTAAGATAATCTACGATGGGAATTGGGAAATGACCATTGGCCCTTGTTCAGATAAGTCCACTTAAGCCTAAATTGATCTAACCAAAAGAAATAAATGCTCTCTTCGATCCAAATGTTTGAGCCTAATTAATACCAATTTTTTTAATACACCTAACTCACCTTCCCTAAAAGTTTGTTTTGGCCCTAGTCCCTCCTTGGACATGTGCAACTTAACTTAGACCAAAAGCCTAAGTTAAGGGTGGATAATTTAGAAATTACCTTAATCTCGGTCCTGGTCCTACCTAGGACATCGTGCACCTAAACTCATGCAAAATACATAAGTTGAGGGTGGCTATGATAAAGGAAACTGAAATAAAATGGTAGGAAAAGAGTTGTGTGTAGAAGAAGAAAAATATAGAAAAATATGTGACTGAACTCAAAAGAAACAAAAAAGAGTGATAATGATGCTTAATAACAAAGAAAGATGAAGTTAAAGAAACAGAAAAGAGAAAAATAAGAATGAAAAAGTCAAAGCCAAATCTGTGCTGAAATAAGTCAATGAAAGGAAGAAAAAACAAAAAGAAGTCAAAATTGGTTGAGTAAAGAGGTAAATAGCCAATGTAATGTCAAGGAGGGCAAAAAAGTCACTAAAAATATCCAAATGTATCCTACCTGACCCTGAACCTATGTTACAAGCTAAGAAAATCCTATAGTGATTCTAGTGACTGGTCTGGAGAGTTTATGAAATGAAAATAAGGGCAAGCCTATGGTATTACGCACTAACTGTATTTGAATTCACTTTTGAGTGTGAGTGTTTACCGAATCATTAAGCTTAAATATCTTATTTTTGTGTCAAAAAAGATTTCTTTGTGGTAAGTGCACTAGTTACATTATTGGAGAGTTGGTACCTTGGTGATTGTTGAAAGTGTATGTGGTGATGTTTATTGGTCTGTCTATGCATGTTTTGATCCACATGGGTTAGCTAATTGAGTCTGAATAAAAAGATTTGCACTAAGGGGAAGAATTGATTATGAAAGCCATGAATTGCTTGAGTTCGTATGTATGCTTCAACATGAGTTTCCTTTACAGTTTTAGTGTGTCACTTGAGGAAAAACAATAATTTTAAGGTGAAGGTGTTGATATATCGCGAGTTTACGGTATTTTTGATGCATTTTACTTGGAGTTTGTGTGAGTCTTGGGCTGTTTGTTATTAGATATGATGGTATTTGATCTCATTTTGCAAGAATCGGTTTAAAGTAGTTGACGTTGGAAAGAGCAAAAACAACAGGATGTTGGCAACCTACGAGCTCACCCATGAGTCGTCACCCTGTTTGACGAGCCATAGGTGGAAGTCGTGGGTCAGTGTTTCAAAGAAGTCTGACCAAGTGTGTGTGGAACCACGGAGGTGACCTAAGCCCCGTAGATGGAATGACGGACCGTAGATGGGAGTCATCAATCAATTTAGAAAGTTGAGTTCCAATACTTGAACCACGGAATTGCAAGACAGATCGTGAGTGGACCTACGAACTCTAGGTTGCAACCGTCAATGAGAAGTTCAAAACATTTGCTAACTGCTGAACTACGGAGGTGACCCATGGACTGTTGGCTGATCCACGGTTCGTCGATGGTCACCATCAGTCGAAACTACCAAAATCAGAATTTTCCTTATTTTCTTTTCCTAGTTGGTTTAGGATTTAAATACTATAAATATAAGTTGTAGTTTACATTTTTGGGGGTTAGACCTTATTGGAGACTATTGTTTTTTGCCTTTTGAAATTATTTTGCAACCACTTTAGCAATTTAATTCTTGAAAATCGTTTATGAACATTGCTTTCGATTTTCAATTCATGATTTTGGTATTCATATACTTTGATTGAAAGTTCATGATTCTTCTTATTAACAACATTAAGAATTGTCAATTCTTAAGCATGAGTAGGTAAATCCACAACTAGGGTTGTGGGAAACATGAGCAATTAACAACGTATGACTAATAATTAAGTATCTCTTGAATAGTATTCATGCATGTATTGTTAATCCTTTCGTATATAACGCTTTTTAACGAATACCAACCTTAGAACTCGCCTCGCTCTTATCTCCAGACCAAGGAAGTAATGAATGAGAAAAAGAACAACGGAGATTTAGTTAAGGATTTGTTGATATCTATTAGCCTGACCTTAATCAATTGATGTGAGGATTAATACCCAACTCAATTGGCGTGAGGGTTAATCCAGGGTTAAAGGTAAGGGTTAGTACAGTACACACCCATAGAGGGACCAAGTTATGAGGAGAAATTACCTACTTGGAGGACCAATCACTTAGGGACATGCAACTTTTCAACCTTGCATGTCAAACACTAGGATAGAGTTACTATTATTACGATTACTTTCTTAAGAGCTTGTGGGGAACACATATACCCAATTTTTCATCTCTTATTAATATCTCAAAGTACAAACTATCTTTACTTGTTACCTAGTAATACAAACCACAAACTGTTATTTTATTTACAAATCCCCTCCTTTTGTTACTTTTCTCGGAAATTGTTTGACTAAACATAGATAATTGTGAGTTAGCTTAAGTCTAAACCATAGTCCTCGTGTGATCGACCCTAACCTAAAAGTTAGGTTCTTTATTAGGCAACGACCTATTATAGTTCTTTCGGGAGGTGTAATTTGGGCGTATCACATACTCGTATCATTATATTTGGTTTCTTTGGACTTGTAAGGGATATGCAAAAAAATGTTAAAATGTAAAATTTAACCATATCAATTAAAAATTATTTATGTTAACTAAATTATGCATTTTAAAGATCTATTTTGTTGTGGGTATTAGGAATTCTGATTCTGTCACACCCCGAGGCTACCCCTTGACGTAACACGGGACCTAGGATCACGAGTGACTCCAAGCTAACCCTGTGTCTGGCATATCATAAGCATACTGAAAGATAATTGAATAAACATGAAATATATGGAGGCTAAAACAGGGGTAATCTGAAATGGGGAGCAACCCAACTAATCGGAATATATAAAACATACTAAGAGTTTAGTGATAACTAAAAGATAAACTCAACAATCCAAGTTGATTCTAGTACTATGTCTTAAAAAGCCTTCAACTGAGTTGAGTTGTTGGGACATGTCCCCAGCTAACTCTAACAAAACTGAAAACTCAATAGAGAGACTAAAATGACAAGAATGTATAATGTACTTGAAGTATGAGCACTCACTACTGAAGCTACTGAATGCGGACAAAAAATTGATCTAAGCGTGATCTGGATGCTGAGTACCTGAACCTACATCATGAAAGTATTTAGCGCAGAGTATGCGTCAGTACTTAGAATGTAGTGAGCATGTAGGATATAGAAATTAAGTTGGAGACATATATGTAAAAGCTGAACAAAACATAACTGAGAAATGACATAACTGAGTAAGAATGTAAGTACCGAAACATAACTGAAAAGCTAAGATGAATGCAATAACCAATTGCTAATCATGAACATGACATGCTAAACTGAATATTGAAGTATATACATAAAACCTGGTCAAATGTAGTAAGAATCTGATAGTGGGAGCTACTATTAACCAACATAAAACCACGTGAGCTAAACGTGTAGTCCGATGTATACACCCAATCGAGAGGACCCAATATACCTTGTCAGGCGTATAAAGTCATGATTGGCATGATCACTAAATCTGATGCCCAACAGAGGGGACTTATACTCCTACGGGGCAGTAGCTCTTGGACTATGAGGGTACGTTGAACCCTAGTCAACCTCGGTGTTAAGTCTACTCCGAACTAAATATGTATCTGACTCTAAAATAACTAAAATACTGAATAACTCAAATACTGACATGCTAACTGGGAATGCAACATTTATATAGTGATAATGTGACATTCAAAATCTGATTATCTGTTTGACTGACTTAGCAAGTTCAATTCATGAACTATGAGAATCTAAAAAATCTAGGGTTCTGAGTTTTAAACAAGGTATTAAACAACATTTCCAAGAAAACATGATATTTAGAGTATGAATTGTATAGCAGCTGAAATCACAATAAATTGCCAAGATTTTAAGAACCCTAGGTCTAAACAGGATATGTAGAATCAAGGAACTGACTGAATTCTAGGGACCTAGCGGATGAAAGGAACCACTAGTGAAATTTCACATACCTGGTGATCAAATCTACACAGAGAAATCCTTCATTTTTGGTGCTGGAACTTGAAGAAACTTTCTGATTGTTCTTGTGGAACTAGTGCCTCTTTCTTCTCTTTTTGCTCCAAATTTTGATGATTTTTTTTCTGAATAAAGGCTTTAGGTAGGTTCTGACTAAATTATTAGGCTTAAACTAAGTTAAACAATGTAGTTTAGATGTAAAATGATGTAGTTTAAATGCCCAATGCATAGGGGAAAAGACCAAAATGACCCCTACTTAAAAGCTGACGAGGCCGACCACGGTGCCACAAAAGGCTTGTCGTTGGAACCATGGGCCGTTAAGTGGGTCTTGGTTCTTGGCCAGGGTGTACTGGTTATAGGGGGTCCAACCACGAGCCCTACCACGGCCTGTGTGAAGGACCACAAGCCATGAAGGCCACCATGGTTCTTCGCTTGGGCTGGGGGTGTGCTGGCTGACGGAACCCTCCCACGGCCCATCATCAAGACCATGGCCCGTGGACTTCTCCATAGTCTGATGCCTGAGCCCTAGTGACTCTGCCTCACCTCCATGAGCCTTCCCAGGGCTCTGTGGTTGGCCATTGTTGGGCGGGTGTGAACCACGATGAGGGTGACGGACTGTGAACCTGATTACCGCCCGTGAACCCCTCTGTGGTTCACTTGTTTCTGATGAAAAGTGCATGTCTGTTTTTCTGAGGTGTTACAATATCTCCCCCTTGGGAATATTCTTCCTTGAATGAAGTATAAACTCGCTGAGTATGAAGGGAGGGAGCTGCAATCCCTACCACTAAGTACTAGAAAGTTATATCTAACTAAACTAAGTTCCATAAACATGCAAATAAGCTGAAATGCAAGAACAAATGAAGGAACAAGATACGAAGACTGAATTTATGCACGAGTAAACCAAAAGACTAGAGAGGAACTATTACCTGAAGCTGAACCAGGATCGGAAGGAAAGAGATGAGGATACTTGACCTTCATAGTTGCTTCTGCTTCCCAAGTAGCTCCTTCTACAGACTGACTCATCCACAAAACCTTCACTGAAGCTACTTCTTTATTTCTCAACCTACGAACCTGACGGTCAAGAATATCTACTGGAACCTATTCATAATTGAGACTATCCTTCACAGCCACACTCTGTAATCGTACTATCGATTCTGGATCACCCACACCTTTCTTCAACAAGGAAATGTGAAAGACCGGATGGACTACTGCTAGTTATGCTGGCAACTATAGCTCGTAAGCCAGACTACCAACCCTTTTATGTATTCGGTAAGGACCTACATATCTAGGACTAAGCTTCTCATTTTTTCCAAATCTCATCACCCCTTCATGGGTGACACCTTCAGAAAAAACCTAATCATTGATTTCAAACTCTATGTCTCTTCTCCTCCAATCTACATAAGACTTCTCATGACTTTGTGTTGTATTTAGTCGATCTCTAATGAGCTGAAATTTCTCCATAGCCTCATGAACTGTATCTGGACCAATCAATGCTGCTTCACCTACTTCAAAGCAACCCATAGGGGACCTGCATCTACCCCCATATAGTGACTCATACGGGCCCATCTGAATTGTAACACCTCGTAGCTTAGTAGCCCAAATAGTGCCATGTTTGAGGGCTACAAGTCAAGGCTAGAGGGTATGAGCCAAGGCAAGAGCCAAGGTTGCCCCAAGATGCCAAGGCACTACCCTTGACCACGAAAAACTTCACGGCTTGTGGTGGCCACCACGACTAATGGTGCCACCCGTGGTGGTGAGGAAGTACCTCACCAAGGGTGCCCCATGGTTGCCTCACCTTCACGAGCCACTTCACGGCCAGTGGTGAAGACCATGGCTCGTAGGAAGGCTCATAGGGTTTGAGCTTAAGTTATAACAAATTTGATATTTACAAATAAGATACTCATCGATGGATATGTCCAAGCATACAACCCCTCCAACAACACTATCAAAATGCTAGATTTAGTAATTGAACATTACCTCTAAAGAATAGTAGAATTGGACCCAATGATCCCCACATACAACTACACATAATCTATACATGACCTCGAAGACTAGAGGAATATTAAGATTGCCGGACAACCACAAATACGCATGGCAGCTCTTCTATAAATTCTCATAAGCAAGGTGGTACATGTAGAATCACTAAAATACTTTAACAACTCCAAGACAACACCAATTATGCCATTTGAAATCACCAAATCTTCCCAATCTTTCCACTAAACCAAGAGAACATCACAGGATTTGGTACTCCTAATCCACCACTAGGGATCCACCAACAAAAGTGAAAACACACGGGAGCATAGTAGTAAACTTACGACTCAACCCAGGTGTAAGTCCTTTCAAATTCTCAATACCTGATACAATTGATCATTTCTCACCTTGCCAAATACTACCTTGACAAAATACATCACCACGAATGTAGAATCACAATGATAAATGTGAATTGTAATTTCCACCATATAACACAATTCCTTTCTCTATCAACATTAGCTTGTACCTTGAAGTTTTTTATCAATTCATGGATATCCGTTTATCATTGATCGCATCTCCATCAATCTTACCATACATTTCGCTAAAATTTCAATCTTACTCATTACTAGACTCAAACAAAACCAAACACTTGTCATCACACTCAAGCTAATGTCCGCACACTGCTTTCTCAAATCATTTTTGATAGTTTTGACCCATCTGATGGACTTGTGACACTATTACCATAGCCACAACAAAACCAATGAAATCACGTGTCTCTGAACCCAATTACCTACCCCTTTGAAGATATCCCTTTTGCCTTTGTAATCAAATAAGATATTCTTGCTCTCGCCTCTCTCTAAAGGTTGTACTACATTCCACTATATTTTCCTTCATTATAACTTTAGCTCTTTCAAATTCTATTTGAGTGGTGTCCCACCCTCTCATAAAACTTTCCATATAACCACGGTACTTACCAATTATTAGAAAACCACGACCTTGGATACTCGCAAGTCATAATTACCACATAATTTGCTTAACCACCAATCTCATTATATAGTTGCATCCCATCACCATCCATCACGAACTCATACCACCATTACACTCGGTTAGACCTTGATATCACTACGAAGCAACACTTTCATCAACACGAAACCTCAAACTCGGGTATACTCGTCAAATTCAGAGGACTAACCCAATTTATACGCACTTTCTTACTAAAATACTTCAATTTCCTTCACCCAAGTATACTCATTGGGATCTTCCTTATCCATAAACTCATCATTCTGGTATCAATCCACTCCTTTATGGATTAAGATAAAATCACCAGTACTCATACTACCATACTTCTTCTTAACAAACAAGACATAAGCACCGCACGGGGAAATACTAGGACAGATGAAACGTTTATCAAGAAGCCCTTGGATTTGAGCTTTCAGCTCTCTCAATTCTGACCACAGGAATAGACTCAATAGAGGGGGATTCTACCTCAACATCCTGCATATGAGCTAATTACGCCAAACAACCATGCTCCACCAGTTTCCTACCTCGCATGAAAGATATGATCTTAGCTGACTTAGGCTTGTACCCCCTTCCCACTTTAACCTTTCCCTACCCGAGATCTCTATTATTACCGACTTAGTATTACAATTAAGCCCGATATAATAGGGGGACAACCAAGTCATGCCCATGATTATATCAAGTCATTCATATCCATCATAACCAAATCAACCCAAATCTGAAAATCCATAACCACAACAGGATAACAAGATACACATGGGTGACTAGGACTGACTCTTCAATTGGGGTAGAAACATGGATGGGGTCTTCAAGTATATCACAAACCACATCAAATCCCAAGGCAATTGAAGTGACACATACGAATAAGTAGGACTCGGATCAAACAAAACAATAACCGTTCAGGCACAAACAAGAGAAGCACTTTTGACCACTTTTTCACACCCTCAAACTCGGTCTTGCCTGGAAAAGCATATAACTGCGCCATGTCGTCTTGACGGGCAACCTCTTCGCCTGGCTGCACCACTCCTCTACCTGCATTACCATTTCCCCGGTCTCCACAGCCTCGCTGATTTGCTACTCATATGCCACTACAAAAAAATGTATCTATAGCTACAAAATTGAAGCTATGAATTCAAAAATCGTAGCTATTACCTAGTAATAGCCACAAAAATTTGAATTTCGTAGCTATTTATAACTTCATAAAATTTCGTAGCCACGACAATCAAATTGACAAAGCTAATTCTTCATTTTTGCTATAATTATTAATAATTGTGGCAATAATTGCCTATATAGCTACAACTTTATTGCTACGATAAAGTTTTATAGCTAATCATAAGTTTCTGCCATGCAATAAAAGTTATCGTAGCAATAATAACCTTTTAGTCATGATAAATTATTTTGAAACAAAATATTGTAGCTAAATAAATATTTTGCTTCAAGTTATAAAACATTGTGGCAATAGTTAAAATGATATAGCCATAAATTTTTTGCTACAATAAAATTTTGTAGCTTATCATTAATTTTTACCACAAGTTAAAATTTATCGTAGCAATAATAACCTTTTAGCCA
>JAJOOS010021615.1:0-30854 GCA_029582725.1 Solanum chiquidenum
ATGTAAATAAGTTTTTTTATTCCGCACTATTTTCATTATTGAATGCAATGAATGACTATGTGGCTTGTATAAGACCCCTTCAGGGTCGAATACGCCATGTTACGACTAGGGGGTACTCTCGGGTCGTGACAATACTGTAGAATTTAGACCCTCATAATGTGTTACAATATTGTGTGCTATTGTATCAAAGATATCATCAACAAGATTTTGTTTTATATTGGTTCACAATACAACATTAACTTATTTATATCTCATGACTTCATTATTTTCAGGTTCCTACCCCTCTCCTAAG
This sequence comes from Solanum chiquidenum, assembly GCA_029582725.1. Taxonomy (NCBI): domain Eukaryota; kingdom Viridiplantae; phylum Streptophyta; class Magnoliopsida; order Solanales; family Solanaceae; genus Solanum; species Solanum chiquidenum. Next base: position 293 of record JAJOOS010021615.1, read on the forward strand.
GTTTCATGAAATGTTATGTCATAGGCTCTTCAAGAGAATATTACCTTCTCATTATAATTATTTTAATCATTTTCTCCTCCCTTTTTTTCAATGATTATTTGACTTACAATTGATTAGTCTATCATGCTTCATGAATATAGTAGACCATTCCCTTTAGGGACATTCAATAGGAGTATTTGAAACTCTTGGTTACTTCTTATCTCCCCCCTTATGTTAGATAAACTAACATAAATCTAAATTCATTTTGGAAATCCATCTTTGTGCATCATGATATATATAATAATTATACCGTACATCAAAATTATCATATGAAAAATATTTGGTCCCTGACTATAAATCAATTGAGAAAAAAATTGTTCATAATTTATTGGTATGATGCATACAATTACTTTAGTATGCAATATTGTGTTTCAGATCAACACATGAAATTTTATTGTCATAAGCAATGATTTATCTATTTATCTGAGACATTTAATGTCACATCATCTTAGATATTTATCAATAATATCCAGATAAGTTGTCTAGATTACATGTTCTGAAAGTTGTGCTCTTAACTCAATTATCTTGCACAAATAATTTTGTGAATGTCAAACTATAGGTTGATGGTAAATCCAAATGTGATCATCTTATGGATGCATCCAATTAAACAAATCACATGAAATGTGAATGTGCCCATATTCACCTTTTATACTTTCAGAATATAGGGATTTAGTCTCAACATTAAGTTATCCAATCAACTTTTCACGAGAACAAGGAAAAAATAAAATTCATGAAGAATTTTAGTTCTTTTATATATATTGAATATACTATGAACATCATTCAGATGGACAAATCATTCTTGCCAACTAATAAAATCATTTGTACTAGTAAACTTCAAGTTTATCTTGACATGTGCTTTTTGCTTTAGTAATTTTTTTAAAATTATTTTATGAACAAATTTCAGATTTAATATATAATGCAAGAGTAAATTTTAAATTTATTTCTTCTCAATTACTCTAACTCTTATGAAGGTGAATCATGATTCCATTACTGAAAGTACTTATCTGATTATAGGAAAGTTATGCTTGTACTCGTATTATTTATGTCTGCGATTTTGCAAAAGTCAAGTTGCAAGATGACAATAGGAACACATGACAACATCTAGAAGAAGCATATATTAAGACGAAGAAATATCTAAACAATCCAGTAGTTGAATGAATAGGTCCATAAATTACTCCACGTATACGTTTAAAGAACGTAGGGCACTGAATCTCAACTTTCATTGATAATGGTCTCATAATTAACTTTTCCTGATAACAAGACGTAGAGAAAATTCACTATTTAATGGAATTTTTAAGCTCTTTAATAGATGTCCATTTTGATTTTCTATAATCTGTCGCATAATTATAGGCCTATTAAGTCTCAGTCGATTATGTCAAAGTACAAGTATTGAAGTTAATAAATTTCTGATTTATCATAGAATAAGCCTCAATTGCACTATTTATTTTCCAATACAAGTCAACAAATAAAATATAAAACTTTTCTATATCACATGTCTGTCAAGAGGCATTCTTGGTGACACCACGTCCACGATAAGGGTCATGACCTTTTCCCGGCCTAGCATGGTGGGCATACATCTCATTCACTTCAGAGACTGAATATAATTTTTTAACATTTATAAAAATTCTCATTCTTCATGAATAGAAGACAATTATCTGAGCATAGTACCTCATTCCATGTTCATGTGCATTATTGAATCACTTGTCTTATTTCAGATATATTATGCACTACTATCATATTCATTCTGGGAAATAAAGCAATTTCAATGGAATATGTTTCATGACTAATTTTAATCAAAAGAATATTATTTTGTCTTATCCATATAAATATGTCTTAGACCATAATTCGATGGGGGGTGAACCTAATTTTTATCATAGAGCATCAAGATAAGAACCTAATGTCTTACACTTTTGGTGAGATTAGACTTGAATCTATTGTCATACCCACAATTAACGACATAATATGCCAAAATACACAAAGATTCACCATCATACTTTTAAAATTATCACTACTTCCAATGGCTAAAAAATTTAGTTACACCGCACCATATATAAAATATATACAATTATAACTAATTTGTCTTTAATATATATTTAATTACAATCATAAAAATCCTATAAAAATACCACTTTCAATGGTTATAAGAGTATATATAATTTAGCCATAACAAATGTTAATTATGAAAATAATCGCCCCTATTGATGGCTGTATATTTCTTGCATATTGTACAAGAGTTCAAACATATATATAATCAAACTTAATACGATAACTAATTACCCTTTAGAATATAAATTGGTGGGATACATTAAAACATGATATTTATTAGTATCAATGTATATATGTAAAGATTTGGTTGGTCATTTTTGGAAATATTCATGAAATAACTATTTTACCTCTCCTAATATTGGCCTCGAGTTATTTTTGACTGAGTTTTAAAAGTTGGTTTCGAACTTTGAGTGAAAGTTGTAAATTTTATAAGTTTTGGGTTTGAAAGGCAAAAGTTGCTTAAAAGTGGTTTTTGGTGTCTTTTAGAGTTTCAAGTGTCAAAATGGAATTTTGTCGATTCCATCAGTTCCAAATTGTGGAAATTGTTCTATGAGAGTTTTCGGTTTTAGATTCAGAGTCTTTTCTAGGATTTGAGGTCCTGAGTTAGAAATTTTTGATATTTTAGCCTTTGAGTTGACTTTGATCAACATTCGAGGTTCGAATGCTCGGATCAAAATTCTAAGAGTTCTGTTGGTATGAGAGAATGATTTTAGGTCTAAGTTAGGTCTTGGTTATATTTTTAGAGGGCCCGTGCTTGATTTGACCTTTTTGGGCGTTATGTTAGTTTCTCATGACTTTCATAATTGTCGGGTCAAGAAGACCTCGGATTTGTATTTTAATAAATCCATTCAGTCCAGAATATCGATTTTAGTCAACTTCCATATATGGTTTTTGTGTACGAGGTTCTAAATGAATCCCAAGGATTCTTTTAATGTTTTGAGAGTTGGCTCTATTTGTAGTTTCTATGAGCCTCCCGATCCCGAAGAGGTGAGCCTCGCGATCCCAAAGAGGTCTTCGCGATCACAAAGGTTGCATTAGCGAAGACCTCCTCGCAATCGGGAAGGGTGCCCCTGACTAGACTTTCACTTTCGTAATGAATCATTCGCTTTTGTGACCTTTGTAAAAGTAAAGCTTAGTTCTCAATCGCGTAGGACAAGATGATTTTGAGGTTTGCTTTTGCGAACCACTAGTCGCTTTGCAACATCTTAGAGGGATTTTTTTAGCAGATATTTTGGGGTTTAATCTCTACTTTTTGATTTTTGAACTTTGTAAAACCCTTGGAGGTGATTTTCAAGAGATACATTCTGTTAAATAATTTAGATTGTGTGGCTTTGGACATTGTTCGGAAGTGGAAGACTCAAGTCTTGGAATGACTATTTGATTGAAATGAGACAAGTGATCTCTTAAACATTGTAAAATAAGTAGAATTGTGTATTTCCTTTCGTTATAAGTGTTGGCGAGTAATGTGAATAAGATGATGGGTTCAATTGTTCCATTTGATTGATCTTATTGAATAAAAAGGAGATTAATAACAAAGGCAATGTGTTGATTATAATGGTTGATAAATTACCGTGTTGTAAACCCTATTTAGTTGACTGATTAAATATTTTGATGGCATTGTTGATGACTTGAATTACTTGAGTTGTTGTCTCTCTCTTAAGGTGTCAAATTGCTTATCTGCATTTATTATTGTGCATTGTGATGAGATGTGTAATGAATACTTTGCCATAGGAAAAAGGTTTTGGCAAATGATATGATTTAAAGGTTAGGAGAAATGGTTCTGGCTAGTGAAATGATATAAAGACGAACGCAAATGGTTCCAGCTAGTGATATGATGTAAAGACATAGAGAAATGGCTCCGTTTAGTGATATTGTGCCTAAGGGAAATGGTTCCGACAAAAGTTTGAATATTGTGATTTAATGTATTTTGATACTTGTGATTGATCTACTTGTTAGTTGTGATTGATGCACATGATACTTGTCATTCATCTATGTGAAACATGTTATTAACATACTTGATACATGTTCGTTATCGAATTGTGACTATTGAACTATGATTATTAAGTGTTGTGTGCTATGTATTGTCCAACTGTTAGGTTGAGATGCGTTTTATGCAGGTTGTAGTTTGAAGAGGTTTGGTTAGGATAAAAGAATAACTCGATTTCTAGCTCATTTTTCCTAGTTTATTTCATTACTTAGTGAGTACTGTGTTGGTTGGTACTCACTGCTTACTTCTATACTTGTGTTGATTTTGAGCCTGGTACCCTATGATTGCTCTTCTTTTTCTCATATTTTTGGGCTTGTCAAAGGACTTTTGAGAGGTCACTACTTGCCATCCCGGCGGATCCTCTTTTTCTTTATATTATGTTTTGTTCTATTTGAGAAATAAAGACATTGAGACTTGTATCTTTGAACTCCACACTTTAATATTAATGGCTTGTCCACGTAACCACTAGATTTTGGGGTTATTTATGAATGACTACGTTTTCTACCTCTATTTTATTCGTACTATACTTTCCGCATTTTTCTCATTTCGTTGGGTTGTGGCTGACTTGTCTTGGTGGAAATAGACAAATGCCATCACGTCTATTTTTAGATTGTGACAAATAGAATCTGAGCCCTAGGTTCATAAGTCTCACGTGTGTACAAGCCATGTTGAAGTAGAGTCTCGAGGATCGGTACAAGGACTTCTATACTTATCTTTGAGAGGTTATGAAGACCAGTAGAAATCATCCTTTTATTTACTCTTTCTTATCATGTGTGGTTACCTTCGATTGCAGTGAGTTGCCGCGTATTGTTTTGACAGATGGCGAGGACTATAGCTTATTTTTCTAGTGGTAGAGGGGAGGCAGTCCCCAAGAAATTGTTGAGACCACATATAGGGGTAGCGGTAGGACCCGATTTATAGGACATGCTAGTGGAGTAGCTCTGGCTAGAGGCCATGCCCATGGAGCGGTACAAACTAGAGGACGAGCTAGAGAGGTCTCTCTTGAGCTATAGGCTGAGGTAGCTGAGGATGAGGCTCCTCCTTAGTTTACAAATCTGTTGTTCTAGGATATCTTGTTGAGGATGCTAGGCATGTTGCAGAAATTCTTTTAGGGTAGTATGATAGGTACCCCAAAGGATTCTTAGATGAGGGTACGGGGTAGACTCCAGGTCAACAACTTCAGACTTCAATTATTCTGGATCATGTGGGTTAGCCAGCAGTGGTTCCTACAGTGGCTATTGGGGCACGGACCGTGACATAGAATGGCGTGACCGTAATGCTACTTGGAAGGAAATGGATGGTGACAAGGAAAGATACGTCCCACCTCATGAACACCAAAATCCTAAAGAGCAAAGAGCTGACCCAGAGAACTTTTTTACGGAAGATATGCTTGCATGCATTCTCAACAAAGTGGAAGGGTAGGACAAAGTGTTAAAAGAGATGAAGGATGATGTCTCCACACTCAACCAGACGGTGACTTCTCACTCAGTCTCCATTAAAAAGTTGGGGAAACAAATGAGTCAAATCTCGACTCATTCGATTCCAAGGCCAAAAGGAGGGTTGCCTAGGGACACAATGGCCAATCCCAAAAAAGAAGTTTGAATTGGAATCTCCTTCATGCCACGACGTTAAATAAGGCGGTTCTTGGGAGGCAACCAAAGAGTTTGATACTTTTAAATTTTGCTTTTGAATAACGGGTGTTGATTTTACAGGTTTAAAAGTTCAAAGTGTTGGAAAATGGGAAATAGGCGAGTTAAAAGTCCAATCGACGACACGCCGAATAGGTCAACGTGCCCGATTTGGACCACCGTTTGAACCACCCAGGTTGATGTGGGATTCAATAAAACTAGGTTAGCTAAAAGCTCAGTCGGCGACTCACCGAACAGGTCGGGGAGTCTGACTTTAACCGCCGTTTGAGCCACCAAATTACAGGGAAGTTCTGTAAAACTCGGCGAGCTAAAATACCACTTGGCGCAGCGCCCAGTGGATTTGCAAAATAGTTTAAATTTCAAAAATCCTTTCACTTTCCTACTTTTTAACTTCCGCACTCTCACGTCTGATAATTTTTCTACATTGTTCTACATGAATAGCTAGACCTAAAGTTGTGGGTAGAAACATATCGCCCCAAAAGCGGCCACGGGGAATTACAATCGATGAGGAAGCAGTTGCTTCTCCGGCAAAGGCAACAAAAATACCTCCAAAGACAGGTAAAGTCACGGGCAAGGCTCCCATTGATTTGACACCAGCGGAGGAGAGCTCCGATAGTGAGGGGGTGTATGCCACACACCTCACTACCTCTGGCAGTGACAGTTAGTCAGATGAGGATTCTACGGCTTCTACCTCTGAGCTAGAAGATGACTAGTTATTACATGACAGGAGAGCAGAGCTATGATCCAAATCATTAAATGATCCATCTAGTGTCCCGGTGCCTCCGCCACCTACTCCTCCTCCCAAAGCTCCATCTCCTCTTGCAGCACAAACAATATTCCCAGCACCACTAGTTTAGGGTCCTCCTCCCCGATCACTCAACCAACTAAAGGCCGAGGGTGTGAGGACCATTCTAAAAGAGAATAAATTTTCTACCGATGGTGTGGTGGTCATGGTACCCAGAGGTATGGAGCAATATCAAGTTCTACAAGTTAGAGTTGGTTACAAAACCCCGGGGTCCCTAAATTTCTACCTGGGTTTGGAAGTTCTATTAGATGTATAGAGAGTTAGTGCCAGAGGGAAAGAAGAAGGCAAGTGCCTTTAAACTGGTGGACTTTGTGATGGTTGAAGCCAAGAAAGTCAAATGTCACTGCTTATATATAAATGTTGTCCTGGGGTGCTTATCAGACTTTATGCATGATTACATTGATCTAGTGAAGAAGAAGACCCTGGTTGATCTCAAGGGTTAGATGGCACCCTTTCTCTCTGGATCGGGTTCATAGTAGCACCATTATGCCATCCCCGAATGAGTCCCTGATCAAACACTCGAAGGCAGCCTATCTATGGTCCATTGTTGCTCAATAGAAGGGTAACTTGGGGTTGCTGATCGAGTAAAAGATGGCGATGAGGGCGAAATAGAGTCAGACCTCACTCTCATTTCTGGTGTTGGTCACCGAGTTATGTAGACGGACCTATGTCCCGAGAGATGAGAAGAAGGATGTTGAGGTGACACCCACCTCTTCTACTGACATCCGGTGTATTTAGGTTGAGTATATATGGGATGAGGCTGACAGGAGGAGGGCAGAACCAGTGGATACATCCCCAAATGTCAAAGTTGATATATTGCCTACAGAGGCAATCATGCCTCCACAGGTCAGTGAGCCCTCAGGTTCATCTGGTCCTTCTATTTCTGAGGCTCCTGGTTCTTCTATTGCACCCTCTCCCACAACTTCTTCTATTGTTGTTGTTGCTGACTTTAGGCCCCGTATCACCTAGGCCATACTGTACAAGATGGGCCATCTGGCTCATTCAGCTAATGTGCGCACCTCCCGGGGTTAAGGCAACTATGCTTGAACTGATAGAGAGGAAAATTCAGGTTGCTTTATCCCTTATTAGGGATGAGTTGAGGGAGCACCGAACATTGTTTGAAGGCCATAAGTTGGCATTGGATGCCCTTACATTCAGAGTTGAGGCCTGTGACTAGATTAAGGGTTCTATGGATGTTGTTATGGCCTTGAAAGCCGATATTAGTAGGTTGAGAAAGGATGTTGAACACATGAAGTCCACTAATTTGACTATGTTATTTGGGATGGTAGAGATTCCTGACATGCCGAGTGCCGATGTTACATCTTGTTTTGGGTTTCCTCCGGTTACTAATGGAGATGAGGTTAGAGCTGATGACGCTGAGGTTGAGTCCGAGGCGGAAACAGATGAGGAATAACTTGGCGATTGAGAGAAGATTGTCGACGAGAATTTAACTGACTTGTAGGGTGAAAAGTTTGAGACCTCTAGGCAGGCATCGCTCCAAGACATTTCTATGGTGGGCTCCAGTAGAGCTAAGAATGATAAGATAATGGGCACTGATGCCCAGATAGAGGGAGTTGCTGATATGCAGACTTCACCCCAGGCCTAGCCTGGCAGGATGATCTTCTTGCCTCCTTCTCTATTAATTTTAGACTATTTTTGTTTTTATTTTCATTTGAGGACAACTGGTTATTTTGTTGGCGGGGTGAGGTATTGCCATACCTACCTCTATTGGGCTGCTTTTGTGAATATTGGCTTGTTTTTAGTTTTAGTTTTGTGAATATTGGAGCCTATTTGTGTTTATATATATATATAAATATATATATATATTGGTTATTGAGACATTGTGGTCCATTGTTTTTAATGTATAAATAATTTTGAACAATTTAAAATTTGTATCTCTTTTATGTGTGATTGTGGTTGTTCTCTTGCAAATTTGAGTATCGATTGAGGTCAATACCAATGACTTGAATAAGATTATAATTAAATGACATGAATGTGTGCCTACGATGAGGCAAACTGAGTTACATAGGTAATATGTGAACTTTTAGCATCTCATTGTGACTAGTCGATTGTTGATTTAGTGTCTTGTGATGAACATTGCACGCTAGTTAGAAATTTTGGAGTCTTGGTTTTTAATTGTATCGAATGCCTTGTGTGGTGAGGTTGTCTTGAATATTGTGCTTTATGACACCTAGAATTTTCCACGTTGGTCTGATTGATTGATTGAAGCAGCGATTGAAATGATCATAGGCAAAAGTTTTGAAGAGTGAAACAAATTTATAATATACTTCTTTGTGGCCACCATGTGAGAAGTGTGAACCTTGCTTGGCACCTTTTGAGCCTATCCTTTTTTTTGGAAGAAACTTGAACAACTTTGACCTCTTTGTCCCATTACCCATAACCTTCATGAAGTATTGGTTTGTTTGAATAGCCAACTTAGGTGAAAATCCTAAGTTGAGGTGTGGTAAAAAATGAGGAAAGTCAAGAAGTGTGAAAAATTCCCCCTTTATGGATTGTTTTCAGAAAGATGGAACCCCTCCATATAAAAAAAGAAAGGAGGAAAGAAAAATGGTGATAAATAAAAAAATAATGAAAAGAAGTGTTGTGAATTAAAGTTTGTGAAAGAAGCAAAAGAAATGAGGTATCCGGTGAGTCGTGTTTATTTGAATAATGGGGTTGATTATGAACATGTTTGAATGTGAAAGAGAAGGATAAAAAAGTGATTTTTAGGCCATACTTCATGAAGGTAGAAGCCACTAAGCCTAAATAACCATACATTTAGACCTAGCCCCATTACAAGACTTAAAAAGACTTTTGTGATCTTGAGTGAGCTGAAACGAATGTTGATTGGAAAATAAGGGCAAGCCTATGGTGGAGTCATGCATGTGTTCATCTTTATGAGCGCGAGAGTTGTATTTGATTACGGAATAGTAAATTGTTGAGAAATTTTGTGTGAAATATGGAATCATCCTTGTTGTAACAACATTTGAATACTTTTGTTGAGCATGTACTTTCATTTGAAGCAAGCATTGTGAGATTCAGTATACTTGATAATGGTGAGTCACAATTTGAAACTTTGAGTGCACAGTTAAACATTATATGTGTAGTTTGAACCTTTTGTGTGCATTTGTTTTGAGTCTTAAGCAGCACTGTTTGTAGACATCCTTATTGAACTAGTTGATCTTGAGTTTTACTTGATGACAAGCAAAAGTTTAAGTTAGGGGTGTTGATGAGTCCGAGATTTTGACTCATTTAGGGCTTTGTTTTCATGATTTAGGTGTCCTCAAATGACTAATTTATGCGCTAAACTGATGTTAAAATGTTGATTTGCAGCAAAGAAGGCTAAGGAACAAGGCAAAGACATTACCGAGAAAAAAGGAACCAAAAAGCTGAAGAAGTTCAAGGCAGGTAGTCCTGGTGATCGCCAAAACCACTCGACGAGCCGTGGAGTGGTCCTTTAGCTCGCCTAAAGTTTCATCATACTAGCCCTGGGGAAGAACCTACTTGGCAACAGAAATGGACAGTCGGCGGATCACCGACCAACTCGGTGATATCAACCTTGATCGCCTAAAGTCACAGAACATTGAAGTCTAATGGCAAATGCGATGTAATAGGGCAAAGGGAGGATCACCGATCTGGTTGGCGAGGCGCGAATTACTTCGCCTAATTGTCCCGGAGGCCCAAAATTGGGAAACTATAAATTGAAATTTAAAAAGAAGAGAAGGGAGTAATATTCCATAAGCCTGAGAGTTTTAGTTTTCTTTGCGTTTTTTAGTTCCCATTGGAGACTTTGAAGCTTTGGAGACTTAATTTTGAGGATTTGCAATTGGGTTTTTGAATTAATTCAATTTGAAGTATTGTAGAGACTTGGAAAATTTTACCCAGCTCATGGCTAATATAGTTTGTAATTGTTTCTCTTTTCTATGATGTGTAGCTGAAACCCCAATTCATGGGGTGTGATCATGTGATTATTGACTTAATTAGCTTATGGGTATTGTTATTTACTGATGTAAATGCTTAATTGAAGTGGGTTTAATCGATAGATGTGTATTAATCTATGGATTGTAGTTGCAAATACAATTTTAGCTTAGAGTTTTGGGCTTGCTTGAGAAAGAAGTTTTAGAACTAAGGTTTTCGATTAATGATTGTAGTTATTGGGTTGAAGTGGGTCAGCTCGAGAGAGTGAATCCTAAGCTAGATTCTACCTAGCTCGAGAGAGTAGATAAATTAAGGTTTTGGGTTGTTCTTATTGTTAAGCTTGTCGAGGTTCGAGAGAACTGACTTGAATCGTAATAGTTGTTCGAGGGAAGGCTATTGCACCTATAGTGTAGCCTATCTACTGAGATTTAGCAGTCGTTAGTAAATTTAAATTACCCACATAGTGAAATTAGCGTATAATTGATCACATCCCAAGAATTCCTCTCATCATTGTTGAAACCCTTGTTTTTGTATTTGTTTAAGTTGTTAATTGACAAACCATTTTCCCTTTCTTACATTTGTTGTCACCCTTTTAATTTAACTAAATGTTTACGATAATATATATTCCTAAGACCAATTAGATTACATTTTTCACTTCGTAACTGAATTCAAACTTGTACCGCTTGATCTTAGGAATATTTATATGCCTAAGTTGTCAATAATTGCCCATGGAGGAATGATCTTGAGTCTATTAGCTTGATTTTTGTTATACTTGTGATGATTGTGCACTTACACACATGATTAGTTATTGCAGGAACTCTCGAAAGAATTGGAGTTGGAACGAAGAAAGAAGGAGGAAAGATGTGCAAGAAATTAACTAAGTGTGAAGACCCGAAGGCTTGGCGTACTGAGAGGTGCCTCGCGCCAGACCACAAAATTCTGCAGGACTTCTTTGGTGTACCACTTGGCGCGACGCACTAGCCCCAGAAATACTGAGTGCACACAGGAGGCGCGGAAAGATAAGGGCAAGGACAAGATCCTTGAGCTATCATATGCAAGTACTGACAATGACGGCTTTTACAGAAATGACACGAACTAATCTAGAAGTGAAAATGTAGGTTCTGATGAGGGTGATCTGCTAATTGCACAGAGGGCTGAGCGGCGAACAAAGAGGCTGAATGATCCATCCAAGATCAGGAATACCCAGTCGACCACTCCTACATCCCCAACTCCAAAACAGGTAATGATATTAGCACCTCCAGTACAGTGTCCTCCACCTAAGTCAACAAATCAAGTAAAAGCTGAGGGACAGAACAATTCTAGAGGAAAAGCGGATGTCCATAGATGGAGTTATAGACAGACACCCAGAGATAATGGAATCCCTGAGATACCATAAATTCCATGTTTTCACAAAGCCCCACGGTCCTTATATTCCCAATTTGGTAAGAGAGTTCTATAGTGCATTTAGTGCACTAATACCCTAGAAAAACCATTTGGCAGCAACCTTCAAAGAAGTAGACTATGTGGTTGTTAGAGGCAGGAGGGTGAAGTGTGATAGTGAGGCGATTAACATAGCTTTGGGCATGTCCACGAATATTGGAAATCACTGTCAGCACTTGATCAGAACAAAGAAAATGGATGATATGAAAAACTGGTTAGCTCCATTAATTTCAGAGGAGATTTCAAAATGGTTGGCAGAAGGAGCTTAAATTGAAAAGAAAGAGCTAAACATAGCAACAAGGTTCTGGTTTGGTTTCATCAGCAACTCTATCATGCCATCCCAGAATGAGTCGAATCTTCTTCTAGTCAAGGCAGCTTGCCTGGGTTGCATCATAAAGGAAACGCGGATAAACTTGAGAGAAATCATCGCTTCAAAGATACTCAGGCGTGCAAGGCAGAGCAAAACCTCATTTATGTTCCCAATATTGATCACAACATTGTGCAAATAAGCTCGGGTACCTCGAGATGGCAAGAAAATGTGAAAATGATGCCCACAGCCTCTACTGATATTCGGAGGATCAAAGCCGAGTACCTCAAGGATCAAGCAGAAATGAAGAAGGCAGCTTTAGTGGAGTAAGGAAACACAAAATCATCAACTGCAGAGGCACACCCAGATCCTTCCACTGCTACAAGGTTTCCCAGACCTAATGTTATTACTGCTATTTCCCGGACTCCACTCACCCAGGCTTCCCTACTCCGGATGGGACAACTCACCCTTTCTGCTGAACGTCGGGCTGCCAATCTGGAGTATTCTGTTCCAAGCATGATCCAGATTGCCCTACCTAATGTTGTGACACCTCTGAAAACTATCATTAATGCACTAGCAGCGGGGATAGCAGTGTGTGAGCATAACCAACGGGCCAAAAATAAGGTAACAGCTTTAAAGGCTGTCATTGTTGAGCTGCAAAAAGATGTAAACCACCCGAAGTTCACCGATGTGTCCATGATCTTTGGAATAAAGGAGACTCCAGATATGTCTGCAATGCCTTAGACCACCACTGGACATGGAGATAGAGCAAAACATATAGTCAACCTTGACTCGGAGGAAAAGACTGACGAAGAGATGATTGAGGGAGGCACAACAGACAACATAGCCGAGACTGAAGAAATCATGATACATGCTGTTGTGCGAGCCTCTTTGGTGAAGACTCCTGCTACTGGATCCAGTGGAGCTGGTCCTTTTGGGAGTCACTACGGATTATGTATTAATTACATTTGAAGACAAATTTCTTTTATTTGTGGTGGGGTGAGGCTCACATTTTGTGTGCTATTTGTGTTTACATTTGGGTTGTTTTGTTTTTAATTGTGTTATATATTGCCTTTTGTGGATGTTTGAGATAATGGCTCCTCTTTTTTATTTTAATTGATCCAAATTTTGACCCTTTCGAAAATGTTTTGTTTTTAGAAAAAAAATGCCACCGCTTGTGTTGAAAGTGGTTGTTCTTTTGCAAAATTTAAGTCTCGGTTCCGATCAATATTGATGACTTGAATAGTGCCCCTAATCGAACGAACATGAACATGCGGCTATGACAAGACCAAATGAAGTTGCATTGACAATATGTGAACTCTTTGCATCTTGTTGTAATTAGCCATTTATCAAATTGATTCTCTTGTAATGACCGTTGCACACTAGCAGAAGTGTGTACTCTTGTTTGACGTAAGTGTAAATTCCTTGTGTGAATAGCTTACTTTGAACTATGCATGAATAAACCTAGAATTCACCCCCTTAGTCTGATTGACTTAGAAAGGTGTATGATATTAGGCAAATTTAAAGAGTGTGAGCGAAATTTGACACATACCTATTTTGTGACCTACCCGTGAGCGTGTGAAACTCTTTTGAACACCCCTCGAGCCTTACCTTTTTTTGGAAGAAACTTGATGAACCCTAGACCTTACTTGACCCACTACCTATAATCCTCTTGATTTGTGGTTTAGTGAATAGTCAACTTAGGCCAAAAGCCTAAGTTGGGGGTGTGGTGAAAAGGAAAAGGAGAAGTCAAGAAGTGTAAGAAAAAGTCACTCTAACCCATGGTATTGCAAAACAAAATGGAAACCCTTCTAAAATTTTAAAAAATAAAAAATAAAAAATATATATATATAATTTTTGAATAAAGGTACAAAAGGAGTTGGATTTCCAAGAAATACATGAAGGGCGAATGAAAGGATGACTTAGAAGCACTAGAAGAAAAAGTGATAAGGGAAGGAAAAATGATGTTTTAGGCACACCCCATCTTATGATGATGAAGAAGTCACTGAGCCTAAATGACCATACCTATGCACTCAGCCCCATTACAAGCCTTGAAAATACCTTTTTTATCTGGAGTAAGCCAAACCGAAAGTGGATTGGAAAATAAGGGAAAACCTATGGGTGAAAATATGCATTGTGTTCCTCTTTTTGAGTGTGAGCGTTGAATCTAATTCCAGTGTGTGAATATTGAATCATTCTTTTTGTGAGGGCATTTAGACACTTTTGTTGAGCTTGAACTTGCGTTAGTAGCAAGTACTGCGAGCATGAGAATCTTTGGTATTGGTGTGTCACAACTTGAAACTTTGGGTACACATTTGATCTTTGCATAAGTAAATTGAGTTTTGTTGTGGGTATTCATGATTGAGTCTTGTGTAGCACTGTTCAAGACACCTTTTTTGAACGATTGACCTTGAGTTTGCTTGAGGACAAGCAAAAGTTTAAGTCGGGGGTGTTGATGACTCCACAGGTTGGACTCATTTAGGGCTTTATTTTAATAGAAATTGTGTCCTCAGATGCTTATTTTATCTAAATATCTGATGAAAACCTTTAAGTTTCAAGTATTTGAAATTTGAAGAAATGCATTGACACTACTTCGCAAAAAGGAACAAAAAGGCTGAAAAGCATGAGAAAATGAAGGACTGAGGATCGCCGAGTTCACTTGGCGAATCACCAAAAGGTCTCACTTCGCCTTTTGTTCTAGTGTGCTAAGCCCTGAAGAAAAGGATCAAGTCGGCAAAAAAAAGAGAGCAGTAGGCATATCACTGAAAGTTCTGTGAAGTAGTACTATGTCGCCAAATGATCTAGAGCACGATGAAGCCGAGGATGGTGCAAGACGGCGATAAACTACACCAAGGGGTGAATCGCTGAGTTGATCGGCGATTCCGACTAAAGTTGCTGAGTGATCCACCACAACACAGATTTTTGAAAACTATAAATACTCATTGAGAGTTATAGTTTAGTATCAGATTTTAGAAGGAGACTTTAGTCTCAATTTTTACTTTCAATCTAAAGTTTGTAAGGGTTAGAAGAATTGAAGGAGAAAAGGGTTTCACCTCTTTAAATTTGGAAGTGGGTCTCTTGGATTCTTACTTCATTGCTCAAATCAAGATTTATTTCTTTATACCTATTTCATTTCAACATCCTTGAAGCTATAAATTTCTATTTCTTGATGTGTGGCTAAAAACCCCCATACTTGGGGTATGATTTAGCAAATATGTGTAGATATGATTGTTGGCTCTTGCTTGTTGATAGATTAGATGTATTCTAATGGTGATTTCACCTAGTGGTTGTGGTTTAATTTAACAGGTTTGTAGTTGCAAATACTAAGCTACCCATGTGTTTTTGGCTGGCCCGAGAGGGAGGTCGCGAAACAAAGACCACTAGACTGGTGGCCTAAGGAGTGGGTCGACATGAGGTTCAACCCGAGAGGGTGAGCCATAGTCACATATCCTAATACTCAGTTCGAGAGAGTGAGTGGGGTAAGGCGTAGGCTGGTCTTCATGCGACAAATGGGTGTCCGAGAGAAACGCATTAGAAACGGGGTAAGTTGCCCAAGAGGGAACTTATTTCCATCTAAAGCTTAGCCTAGTCACTATTATCTTGCAAAATTTCCTATTGAATGCACGTATCCAACTATTTCTCTCAACTTGTATTGCGGTCACACACCAAGAACTCTTCCTCATACTTGATTTCTTGTTATTTTTGTTGTTGTTTTAATTAATAGTGACAAAACCACATTGATATTTGACACTTATGTGTCCCCTTTTGATTTACAATGTTTTTAATTGTTAATGATTTTAGCTATTACTAGTTAGAACTAAATTTTATTTTTCTATTAATTCTCAAGACCACTCTCTTGGGAGACGATCCCAAACCCTTGGTTGGGTACTATACTGTCACACAATCGTAGACACTCGTACTGAAAGTTGTGTCTTTGATTATGTGAATAGAGAAATTATAAACATCACCTATTCAACAAAAAGGATTCTAAACCAAGGTTGATTCGATGGATATTGCTTCTCCAAGAATAGGAAAGGTACTGAGAATCAAATAGCAGATCATTTATATGGGTTAGAGGATTTTTCACATGTGAATGAAGGTTAACAAATCCGGGAAGAGTTCCCGGATGAACAATTGATGGGATGAGATATCTCTCAAGTGCCATGGTATGCAAACATTGTGAATTTGATAGTAAGTGGCGATTATCCTCCGGGTGCAACCACCCAACAAAAGGAAAAGCTCAATCATGATGCCAAGTTCTATATTTTTGATGAACCATTCTTGTTCAAGCAAGGTGTAGACCGGGTAGTGAGAAGGTGCATTCCAAAATCTGAGGTTCACAAAGTGCTCGAAAGTTGTCATGCTAGCCCATATGGAGGTCACCATGGAGGAGAGCGCATTGCGTATAAGGTACTGCAATCTAGTTTCTTTTGGCCCTCGTTATTTAAAGATTCTATTGCTTTTGTGAAAGGTTGTGATAAATTCCAAAGGTTGGGTACTATTTCAAGAAGACATGAGATGCCTCTCAGTAACATTTTGGAGGTGGAAATCTTTGATGTGTGGGGTATTGACTTCATGGGTCCCTTCCCACCATCTAGTGGAAACCAATATATTCTTGTGGCAGTGGATTAAGTTAGTAAATGGGTGGATGTTGTAGCTCTTCCATCCAATGATTCAAGGGTGGTGATAAAATTCATCAAGAAGCACATCTTCACTCGCTTTGGCACTCCAAGGGCAATTATAAGTGATGGAGGTAAGCATTTCATTAGCCATCTTGTTAAGAATCTTCTTGCTAAGTATGGTATTCGTCATGAGGTTGCTACAACTTACCATCCTCAAACGAGTTGCCAAGTGGAGGTTTGGAATAGAGAGGTAAAGTAAATTTTGCAGAAAATAGTGAATGCTCAAAGGAAGGATTGGTCTGAGAAACTAGATGATGCGTTGTGGGAATATAGGACTGCATATAAGACACCAATAGGGACTTCTCTCTATCACATAGTATTTTGGAAAGCATGTCACCTTCCAGCGGAATTAGAACATCAAGCTTATTGAGCAATCAAAAGGTTGTACTTAGACCCCGAGCTAGCCGGTAAACAGAGAGTGAATCAGCTGCATGAACTTGAGGAGTTTAGGTTCCATACTTATGAGAATGCCAAGCTATACAAACAAAAGACAAAGAGGTGGCATGAACAACACATTGTAGCTCGTACCTTCAATTCGGGAGATAAGGTGCTACTATTTAACTCTAGACTAAGGTTATTCCCCGGAAAACTAAGGTAGAAGTGGAGTGGCCTTTTTGAAGTGGTTAGAATGACACAACATGGGGTTGTTGAACTTAAAGGTAAGACTGGCCTTACGTTCTTGATCAATGGGCAGAGGATGAAACACTATTTCAGTGAGGATTAGGATCGTGATTGGGAAGCTCTTGAGCTAAATGATGAATGATCCAAGCTACGTCGTGCTGCGATGTTAAATCAAGCACTACATGAGAGGCAACCCATGAACCATATGTAATAGATAGGTAGTTCGTCTTTGAATTCTTAAAATTATTTGGTAGCTTAGTTTCAATTTTTAGAATATAGGTTAGTTTTAGCTAGATAGGATTTTTCATTATTTGTAACTTAGCATGTAATACCCAAAAAAAATAAATTGTAGCCAGGCGTATTGCAGGCGCGCCGCGCCTGGCATCAAAGTTCAGAGTGCACTATGGGGCGCGACACTGGCGCGGTGCCCCACCATCATGCCTGCCACAAGCAGGCTATTGCACGGCACGGCGTGTCATGCCAAGGAGGAATGAACTGAGCACCTTTTCAGGCGCTATTCTGGCGCATCGCGCCCCTATTGCATCCCTACCCAAATTTTCAAAATCCATGTTTCAACCCGGATTTCACCCTTAAACCCCTTAAATCCTAAATACATCCCCTATTCCAACTAAACCACCGCCCAAATCCTTAAACAATCTCCAGTCTTCTTCTTCTTCACTTCCTATTCTTCCACCACTCTTCTATTAAATCCCCAACTAAGCTTTTGCTCTTCCCCAAGCCAACCTTCCCCTCTCCCACACTCCACCATAAATACAACCATTCTTCCAACTCTCCATTCACCCACTACCCATTCCCTCATACTTCTAAAAATTTTCTTTTTTCTTCTTGTTCTCATCACCACTGCCCAGCTCCCCTCCTTCATTTTTAAATTTTTTTCCTTTTCTCTAGTTTTATTTTCTTAACAGGGTACAATGTCACCAAAAGGCAACAATGTGGTGGGTTCTAAGCAGAGTCGAAAGGGTGAAACATCAGGGTCCGGATATTGGGAACCAGCCCAAAAATTTGGTAAAAAGGTGGTTCAGTGGTATCGGTTAATTTTGTTTGACTGCCATTGGGAAGAAAAATATATGGGGGATAAATACACAGATTCGGTAAGGTTACAGTCTCAATATCCTCATATATATAGGACTGTGGTTGAGTTGGGACTGCGGTTTATTTTTTACTATTTGGTTGACTGTAATTTGTCATTAGTTCATGCATTTTATGCAAATTGGCTCACGGAAACAAAGTACAAAACTATGCTTATAAGAGGAAAGGATGTGAAGTTTTCAGCTAGGATACTGAATGAGTTATTGGGCACCCCTAACTGTGATGTCGATGACTTTAATAGGTTGAAAGAGAAATCCCCGTACAGAGATATTTGACACACATTGTGTGGGGGAGAGTCGACAGCTAGGTTGGGGAGTAGTAAGGATACCGGGATACATTCCACCATCCACTTTGCTAATTTCAATCTAATTGCTAGGGCATTGCTGAAATTAGTGTGTAGTGTATTGCTTCCCGCGAAACATTTGACTCAGGTGACATGGGATAGAGTGGTGTTGGTCTATATGCTGATGAAGGGAATGCCTATTAATGTTGGGGCAATCCTGAGGCAAAATATGATGAAGTTTAGGAACAATTTGCGTTGGCGGTTTTGTTATGGTGGGTTGATAACCCATTTCTTGAGGACCCAAGGTATAGAGGAGGAGTCTTGTGACTTAACTATTGCTCTTCACCCAGATCTAATGGGTAAGTTGGTTGATGTGACACACACTAAGGTACTAGACACGTCTTGTATGCCCAAGAAAGGAAGCCCATGATGATAGTGTCATGGTGAGAATGTTTGGGATGGCAGAAATGCAGTTGTGGATAGGTGGCCATCCAGTTATAGATGAGGAGATGGAAACCATGGCGGAGTGCTACCCCTTGACCGAGAGTGGAGCGTTCTTATGCAGGACTGGTCCCGCATTCTTAGAGCCTTTGGATGAGGATGAGGCTACTATTGATGAGGCTATGGATGATGCGGAGGATGATAATGTGGATGGGAGGAGAATGCCTTGATGGTGTTCGACGGCGGTGACGACGAGGCCTAGAGGACCGAGGGAGTATTCCTAACTCTATACTTTGCTTTAATTTTACATTGAGGACAATGCTTATTTTGAAAGTGTAGGGTGGGGTATTATGTCTTTGCTGTATATAAATGTTTACTGCTTTATCGACTCTAGTGTTAGTTTTAAGTTAAATTTTTAAATTTTTTTATTTTGGGTTCCTCAGCGTTTGTTTTTGGTACTTTTTCTGAGGATTGTCCCTTTGAACTGACTAGGACTAGTTTATTGCTTTATTGAGTCTTAGAGTCGTCATAGGAGTGACAACTCCCAATGATGGATGGATGATGACCGTCTTAAGGGAAAATTAGTTATAAAGAGGAGTTGGATTGAGAAACCAACCTTGGTCTTTTGAAACTATGGCCGAATAAGTTAGCCAAACGTCATGGGTAGTCATATTTGAAAAAAATGCAATAGATTGTTGACCTTGTAACTAGCATGTGTTCTTAAGTTTTGACTCAAAATAATATGCAAATAGGCTTAATTTTGTAGTAATACCGTCATGCAAATTGTATGAGCATATTAGTTGATATATCCTTATTTGTCATGATGCCATGTGTGGTGAAGAGTTGATTAGTTCTTGCTTAACTTGATATCTAGAACTTTCCTTGTGTGTTAAATTAGTAGCTTGCATGACTTAGGGAATGTGATTGAGGCGTTTCTTTGAAATAGCCAATTCGTAACTTTACTTGCATGCCTACCATTGAATTTATCCCTAGTGAAGCCCCATTGAGCCTTTAGCCTTGTTTATTGATAAACCACATGATAAGCTGAAACCCATTTGTTGCTACCAAGCCTTTTGATCCTATGAATATCCTTATTGCATTATGTTAAAGAATATGGGTTGAAAATTGTTGGTTGATATAGCTAAGGGTGAAATGCTACATTGTGTGGAAAAGAAAATTATATTTCGGCCTTGGACCTTAGTGACAATGTGCACCTCGACTAAAATGAAGGTGGCTAATTTAGAACAATGGTCGAAACATTGGCCCTGATCCTATCAAGGATAACGTGTACCTTACTCGGATGTTAAAATCTAGAGTTTGGATGGCTAGTGCAAAGGCATGAAAGAAAAAAAAAGTATGATGAGAAAGAAATAAAGGGAAAATATGGAGCAACAAATGGGGTATATAGTAAAGAAGTGTATACTAGGAGGAATGAAAAGCTATGAAGGAGATTGTTGGGAAAATAATAACATGTGCATTAGGGAGCTGTAGTCACTAAAATGATTCCCTAATATTCCATCCCTTACCTTAAGCCGACATTACAACCAAATGAAAGCCCTCTTGATTCCTTGAGAAATATAATGAGAAAGTAAGAACACACTATGGGCAAGCTTATGGTATGCTGAGGAAAGTAAGAATTTCTTTTGTGAGAGTGAGTTCATTGTTTGAAAAAAATAGACCTTGTTGAGTTTGAAATTGTTTAAGTAAAAGGCTTTACTAAACATAAACAAGTGAGGGCATTCATGGCATGTGTTGTACTTGGTGTAAATGTTGTGAATTGTTGCATCCAATGTGAACTACAAGATCATGATTAAAAATGTTTGGTTGGTTTTAAGGTGGGTTGATAAGTCCGAGGGTTGTGAAAAAGAGTTGATAGTGTAGAGATTGTTTGAGGACAAACAAAAGTCTAAGTGTGGGGTGGTGATCTTAGGCATACTTATATGCCTAAGTTGTCAATAATTGCCCATAAAGTGGTTCAATTGAGGAATGATCTTGAGTCTATTATCTTGATTTTTGTTATACTTGTGATGATTGTGCACTTACACACATGATTAGTTGCTACAGGAAGTCTCGAAGGAATTGGAGATGGAACAAAGAAACAAGGAGGAAAGACGCGCAGGAAATTAAATAAGTGTGAAGACCCCAGGGCTTGGCGTACTGAGAGGCGCCTCGCACCAACCCACAAAGTTCTGCAAGACATCTGGGGCATACAGCTTGGCGCGACGCGCCAGCCCCAGAAGTACTGAGGGCACACAGGAGGCCCGCTGAGTGGTGCCTCGCACCAACAACAAAAGTTTTGTGCCACTTTTCAGGCGCGCTGCTTGGCGCACCGCGCCAACGAGGAATTGCCTGCAACATTGCTTGGCGCTCTTCAAGACGCATCGCGCCACAATGCAATGTTCTGAGCGCGCTTCCAGGTGCGATGAAAGCGCGACACGTGTCTTTTTTGCCTACTTTTCCATGTTTTAAATATTAAATAGGATTCCTAATTTTAGTAGGATTTGTTCCCAACATTTCATACTATTATAAATAGATCCTTAGGGTTCCATTATTGGGGTTCGAATTTTGATAGAATGTGCAAGAGAAAGAATTCAAGTTTGTAATAGGTTTTAATCCTTTAACTCTTCTATTTTTTGGATATTGGATGAACTATTGTATTTTCTTGTTTTCTAATAGATTGAGTAGCTAAACGCCCTAGTTCTGGGGCTGTAGCTACGGATTGAATGTTGATTATTTAAAGTTTTTGAATTAATTCTTGGTTGTCATTATCAATTACTTCTATATTGTTGTTTTAGTATTTTATGCTTGCGCACCATAAGATAAATCTATTGTCTAACCTTAAAATCGGGAGAGGAGAGGTTGTATAGACCAGAGAATATAGAGAGCTCGGTCCACCCATTAAATTGAGGTGATTAGTGTTCAGGAGTGACAACCAGACGAACACCTTGCTTGGTTACAAAATAGGATGAAATATAACTGCTCTCCAGTTAGTCTATTTATCCCCGCTCAACGATGTAGTTAGATAGCTAACTAGGGTAGGCGACGACAGGAGTATAACCCGGATCATATCATCAACCCTATAAACCAGTAACTTGACAACCAAAATTAGTTCTAAGCCGATAATATGATACATGATATTCATTATATGTTGCAGCCCTAGAATTTCTTTTAACTTGCTTGAAACACTATATCAAAGTCATTCACAATTTGTTACTTTAATTTAGTGCAGAATTATTAGTATATAAACAAAAATCATCAACTCTTGGAAAGGTTACTTTTTAATTTTAGTTATAGATTTAAGTGACTATAAGTTGATCATAAGTTCCTTGGGAACGATAACTCATTTCTCAAGAAATCTATATTACTTGTGCGACCACGTATACTTGTGTGTATATTGAGGAGCACCACCGCTCCCTGTGGGTTCGACCACAACTTTTCGTTGGTTTTATACTAGATTACGATCACCCACACCTAGTATTGGATGAGGTATGGTTGAGAGTTATCACTGTCGGAGAGTGGTGTTCAGAATTATTTTATTGAAGTGTTTTTGTGAACGAATTTAATTGTAGAATTATCTTATTTTTGTTCTTGCTGATTGTTCCATAATAGGTGAAGAAATGAGTGTGAATGGGAGCAATGCAAGTCAACTCGGGAACAATGAAGACATCGGAAACTTGCACGATGTCAATGTAGATCAAGTGGGAAGTGCAGGTGCTTTTCGATTGCGTCCAACTATGGTAAATGTAATGCTTCATGTGACCAATATAGTGGAGCAGCTGTTTCAAATGAAAGGTCTCTTAAGGAGACTAGCTCATGAGGACCCTATGATCAAATCTGAAACTTCCCAGATGAATGCGGACTTGTTTCCTTCAAGAACATCACCCAAGAGTCAGTCTGACTCCCTTTGTTTCCCTCTTCTCTAATGGGGGAAGCAACAAAGTTTTGTGAAGGGTCAAAGGGCTTTCAATCATTTTAAATTAAATTTTTTTCCTCATTTTGAACTTTTCGACTATTGCACAACAATCAAATTTTAGATGATATTTTTCTCTTCGATTTTTGTGGGTATCCTCGTGTGATCAGAATCTGAACTGTTTACCATTAATTATCATTTCCTTAGTGTCGCGTGTCTGAAATTGAGATTGGTTGTCCAAACTAGTTGTTAAATTGCAATTTTTTCGTCGATCATGTGTTTGAGTAGATCGTAGATGTACTATTTTCTTTGATTTTGTGTTAAATTCATTGTTAGTATATATTTTGAAATCAATCATGCCTTATATCTTGTTTAGCCTAAGTTAGTTTGAGTTGGAGTTTAAATTGTGTGAATTACGGGTTTGGATATTGGGTTTTGGATGGGTGAAGTCTGAGTAACCCAAGTTGCACCGAACAACTAGAATTTGCCCAATGATGGATAGGATGGCGTCATTCTTAAGGGAACAATCGTTGTTTGGTCGAATGTACATCAATTGGGGGAAGTCTGGGTACCCGGGGTAAGTACTCGATGTTGGTAGGCTTGAATTGCATGAAATTTCCCTTGAAACTGGTTGTCGTAGGTTGTGCATTGAGAGTTAGAATTTGGGTTGTGAATCTGGCATGTTGGGCCATTTGGCGATCTGAGTCGGGCTCGCAGAGTGACTCGACGACTCGCTAATTGACCCCCTCATCGCTTTTTTGAACTGATCTATTAATATTTTACACTGTAACATTCGCCGATATGAGTGTTCTCGTCGAGTATACTTTACAACTCATCGAATGAGTTCCTTCTGTCCTTTAACTCTTTTTTGGCTGATTGTTTATGTGAAATTCGGTGAAGCTACCTCTGGTCACCAAATGAACTCTGCGTTTTTCTGAATTATATGTGAGTTTTTCATTTTATGCTAAATTTCTATTGTTCCTTTTAGGAACTTTTGGCGAGCTCTCTACTTCTTGTCGAATGGCTTTGGCGACTCGCCAAGTGGATTAGCGCATTTTTCTGCACTATTTTTAAAATGACATTTTGCTAAACCTTTGCAACCACATGTGTTTTTTTGTGTCTTCTAAAGATATGGCTAGACCAAAGCTTCCCGTGAGAGGTCCAGCACCCTTAAAAAAGGAAAAAGGCGTAGTAATTGCAGCAGAGGTTACACCTCTCCTGACCACTCGTCCTGAAGCCTCCTCATGGGAATGTGAAGGGTAAATAGAAGAAATTGGTAGTGGAATGTTCAAGTTTGAGCTCAACATCATCGGTCATCATGGGCATCGACTCCACTCATCTTACCTCCTTCGAGTCTCAAAGGAAGGATGTTGCGGGGTCTAAGACTATCATGCACACACTAGCAACTGAGAGAGGGTTACTGAAGCGGAGGCGTGTTGAACTGCTTTCTAAAGCAGTTCATGATCCATTGTCTAGACTTCAAGCGGTCCCGACACCTCCAATGCTGGTAGTTGTACAAGCACATCAAGTTCTTCTAGTCCCAACAAATCCTCCATTGTCTATTAATCACCTAAAAGTAGTCAAGTTGCGGACCATTTTAGACGAGAAGCGATTGTCTACCAATGGTGTGGTAGATAGGTATTCGAATGTGTGGGAGACGCTGTGTTTCCACAACTTCCAATAGTTCACCAAGCCTCGAAATCGATTTGTTCCTTCATGGGTTCGGGAATTTTATGAGTTATGCAAGGTTGATCCCAAAAGGGAAGAGGAATGCAGGGTCGATGGCACCAACATACTATGTAGAGCTGCAGGGCAAGAAATTAAAGTGCAATGAGACCGACATCAAAGAATTGTTCGACTGCACTATGCACACCATACATCCTTTGGCCGACATGATCAAGACAAAGACCCATGAACATTTAAAAGGGTGGTTGGAGCCATTGCTGAGCAATGCTACCCCTCCCTGGTTAGATGCAGGAGTGGTGATTGAGAAGAAGGGTTCATCTCCAGCACCCTGATGCCTTCTCATAATGAATCAATTATCAAACATCCTAAAGCTGCATTGCTGGCCTGTAATCTTGATCGGGAGAGCCGAATCTCGAGGTGATTATTTCCCAAGAGATAGTAATGAGGGTAAAACAAAACCAAACCTCATTACCATTTACAGTTCTGATTAGTGATATGTGTCGTCGGGCTGGTGTTCCTTTTGTGGGAAAGAAAGATAGAGAGGTGACTATCATCGACCGATATTTGGAGGATTGATGCTTAGTACACAAAGGATGAAGCGAAGAAGAGGAAAAAAGCTCCAGTGGACACCTCTGCAGTAGTTGATGTTGAGGACGATACTACTCAGTCTACACCGCCAGTTGAGCTGACAGGTATACCCAACTCTTACACCTCTATTGCACCTACCCTCTGACACACGCTATTATCTACAAGATGGGCAACCTTACCTACTTGGTCGAGGTAAGGACTGCGAGGGTTGAGGCCGATGTGGCTTCTATGATCGACCGTGCGATAGCGACGACATTGTCTCCCATCCGAGAGAAGTTGAGAGCACAGCGAGAGATGCTTTTGGCCCACGGGGCATACTTGGATACTCTTACTGTTTTAGTGGAGGTGTGAGAGATGTCATACTGTGGTTCTATAGATATGACAGCCTTGAAGGCTGATATTATCAGTCTACAATGTGATGTGGATTAGCATAAATCCACTGATATCTCACTCATGTGGGGTAATATAGATGTGCCCGAGGACCCCAATACTAATATGCTAGTTGTTTCTGAGATCCTCCAGTTATTGTAACCGGAGATGCTGATGAGGATAATGAGTCTGACACACATGAGACGAATGAGGAGGAGTTAGGAGCTCATGATGAGGTGGTGTTTGACGATCTATAGGGTGATTTGGTATGGGTGGCTATGAAGGCTTCACTGTGTGACACATCCATGATTGGCTCGAGCAGGTCTCAACCCATAAAGGAGGTAGATGCACAGCCCTCCACATATGGAGTTTAGCCGGCATTGATACCCACATTGGGGCCACCCAGAGTTGGAAAAATTCACTTCAGGCTTAGCCTGATAGGGGGGTTGTTATTCTCCCTCACTTTTCCATTTCCGTTACTATTGATACATTTTAGTTCTTTGCTGCACATTGAGGACACTGTGTAGTTGTTTTGGTGGGGCGAAGGTATTCTTATACCTAATATTTTGGTTATATTTTGTTTTATTATATCTATTGGATATTTTGCTATTTTAGTGTTTTTATTTAAACCTTCTCCTGGTTGATGGAATGTGAATGAATGTTGGTTTTATTTCATTGACTTCTTAAGCTCAAATAAGAAATTTGTAAGAATGCTCTTGATTGCATGATTGTGATTTTTTGTGATTTCATTGTACATTCGAGTGTCATTAGTGATCAATGTCGATGACCTGAATAATGCTCTGGATGAACGATATGTTTGTGCAAGTCCTATGAGGCAATTTGAATTGCATATGTCATGTGTGAACTCTTAGCATCTCATTGCGACTAGTCAATTGTCAAAGTGAGTCTTGAAATGACCGTTGCACACGAGCTTAACTTGTTAAGTCATGATTGATTATTGGGTTAAATGCCTTGTGTGGTGAGATTTACTTGAAATTTGTGCATGGTGATGCCAAGAACTTTCCCTGTTGGTCCTATTGAGTATTTGGGTGAATGAAGGAAGTGATCTTAGGCATACATTTTGAGAGTGAACCTAATTTCTATACCTTTGTGACCACCCTGTGAGTGTGTAAACCTATCTTAAAATTACTTGAGCCTAACATTTTCTTTGGATGAAACATGAACAGAAATGACATTGTCCTCCCAACCTAAAACCTTCGTGAAACATTGGTTTGTTTGAATAGCAAACTTAGGCCAAAAGCCCAAGTTTGGGTGTGGTAAGAAGGAGGAAAGAGATTGACCAAGAAGTTCGTGAAATTCACCCTTGAGAGTTTGTAATGAAGAAAAAGGTGGAGCACCTCCATATAAAAAAAGAGAAGAAAAAGGGGACAAAGAAAAAGATATGACAAAATTGTTGTGAAAAAAAAGAGTGTCTGATGAGCTATACCAAAAAATTTGTGTTCTTTGAATATGCCAAATATGAGTTATGAAGATGAAAACAATGAAAGGAAAGGACACAAAGTGAACTTTGAGCCATGCTTCATGAAGGTAGAAGTCACTAAGCCAAAATGATCATACCAGTACCCTCAGCCAACTTACAAACTTTGTAAGACCTTTTTGATCTTGCATAAGCCGAGTGATGTGTTGGTTGGAAAATACGGGCAAGCCTATGTATAAAATTATGCATATTTTTCTCTATAAGAGTATGAGGTCAATTTCGATTCTTTAAATGGTATTCCTTGATTAGCTATGTGAAGAGAATGGAATCATTCTTTATGTGAGGTCCTTCGAATACTCTTGTTGAGCCTGAATTTGCATTTGAAGTGATCATTGTGAATTTGAACTCTAATGGATGATGTGCACAATTGAACATTGCAGGTGTATATTGAACCTTGTGTGCATTCATGTAGATTCTCATGGAGTACTATTTGTAGACAACCCTGTTGACCTAACTGATCTTGGTTTTACTTGAGGACAACCAAAAGTTTAGGTTGGGGGTGTTTATGAGTCGAGAGTTTTGACTCATTTAGTGCTTTGATTTATTTGATTTAGTGTCCTTAATGCCTATTTTTGTGCTCATAACTGATGTTAATGTGTTAATATGCAGAAATGAAGGCTTATGGTCAAGGCAGTGACATTACGATGTGGAAGAGAGCGAAAAAGTTGGAAAAGCTGAAGAAAAGAAAAGATGGAGCTCCCAAAAGCCATTCGCCAAGTAAACCTCCAGCTCGCCTAAAGTTCCAGCAAAGTGGCCCATGTTCAAAAATAATTAGGGGACCAAAAGGATGATTTGATGACTCGCTGAATGGGTCGGAAATCACGATCCAGCTCACCTAGACTTTTAGAGAAATTTATTCTAGGAGTCCCGCCAAAAGGTGATAAGAAGCACAACTCGGCGGTTCACCGAGTTGATTGGCGAGCTCGACTAACCTCACCAACTGTATCCCGTGTTGAGATTTTGGGAACATATAAATTCATTTTTTGAAAGAAGAAAAGAAGTTCAAAGTTTCCACAGTGTGTATTCCAGAGTCTTTGAGATTTTTACATTTTTCACATTGGTAAACATTCTTAGAAAAGTGTGGGATCTAGAATTGGAGGTTGTAAGATTTTAGCTTTGATTTCAACATTGGGTATTGCTGATCGTTAATAATTCAGATGGAAAACCTTGTTGGTAACGGTTTCTTACTTTCCATTATGTTTGGCTAAAACCCCTTAGCTAATGGGTGTTATTAACTGCTGATTTTAATGTTGTTCTAAAGTGGGTTCAATTATTTGTTCATGTTTTAATTGATGAATTAAAGTTGCAAATTCAATTCTAGCTTAGCTCTCTATGCGTGCTTGAGAAAGAGGTATTAGAGTAGAATGATTGATTGATAGTTGTATTGATTACACCTTTAAGATCTAGCTTGAGAAAGTGGATTTGAGTGCGCCTTTACATACCTAGCTTCATAAAATGGGCTAATTAAGGTATTGGGCTGTTTGGTAATGTTAACATTGTTGAGGTTCGAGAGAACCCACTTAAAACATAATAGTTAATCGACAGATTGCTATTGTATTCAAAACCTAGCCTACCAATTGAAATTCAATAATTCTAAGAAATTAATAATTACCCATTACATGAAATTATCATTCTACCGATCACATTCCTAAGGTCCAATTTCTATATTTTTTAATTCCCATGTTTGTTGTTCTTTGTCACAAATTGGTTACTAAATTGCCCCCATTTGAAATTAATCATTAAAACTTCATGATTTATTTCATGTTGCGAGATATGTACCTCTACAAATGATTAGAACACGTTTTTACTTCCTAATTGAATTCTCCATCGTATCACTCCCTGTGGGATCCACCCCAACTCCTAGTTGGGTTTATACTTGTTAGTGACCACTTACACTTAGAATTGGATGAAGTGCAGCTGAGCGTTATCAACAGGGCTTCTGGTAGGGGTGCTATAACTCTGCAGAGCGGAGATCGGGGTACTACCCTGGCTGGTGTTGGTCGAGAGGGACAGGGATATAATTATACTAGGGTCTTGAGGCTGAAACTTTGGATGCTTTTATTAGGCGTATCGTCCTTGTTTTGTCACAATGTGCATCTGTATTGTTTGATCCAGGGTCTACTTTCTCATATGTGTCTACCTATTTTGCTTTTGGATTTGATATGATGTCTGCTAGCATACTTATGTATATTCGTGTTTCTACACTAGTGGGTGAGTCCTTAGTTGTGGATTGAGTGTATTGATCTTGTCTTGTTTCTTTAAAAGAGTATGTTACTTGGGTAGACGTGATCATTTTGGGGATGGTAGACTTTGATATTATCTTTGGTATGGATTGGCTCTCCCCGCATCATGATATTGCTTATTGTTATGCTAGGACTGTGACCTTAGCTATGCAGTGTGTCTCGAGAGTTGAGTGGACGATTGCTAGTGGTTCTTACCCTAGCAAAGTCATCTCCTTTATTCGAGCTTAGAGATTTCCTGATAGAAGGTGTTTGTCCTATTTGGACTTTATTTGGGATACTAGTGTTGAGACATCTCCCACGGATTTTGTGCTCGAGGTTCAATAGATTTTTGATGTTTTTCCTGCTGATACTCCAAGTGTTCCTCAGATAGGGATATTGATTTGCTATTGACTTAGAGCTGGGCACCAAGCCCATCTCTATTCCTCCTTATCGCATGGCTCCAACAGAGTTGAGGGAGTTGAAGGTTTAGTCTTGGACTTGTTGGGTAAGGGGTTTATCCACCATGGTGTGTCTCCTTGGAGTGTTCATGTTTGTTGTGAGGAAGAAGGATGGAGCCATAAGGATGTGTATTGATTACTGACAATTGATCAAAGTCTCAATGAAGAACAAGTATCTGCTTCCTTGTATTGATGACTTAATTAATCAACCTAAGGGGGTATTTTTTCTTTCTAAGATTGATGTGAGGTTCGGCTAGCATCAACTAAAGATTAAGGCATCTGATATCCCTAATACCACTTATAGGTCTCGTTATGGCACTATGTGTTTCTTGTGATATCTTTTGGTTCGACTATCCCCCCTTATAACGTTCATCAAGCTGATAAACATGGTGTTTCGACCTTATTTGGATTCATTTGTGATATTCTTCACTGATGACATCTTGGTGTACTCCAAGACTGAGGAGGACCTTGATCGGCATTTGAGGATTGTGCTCTAGAGGGTG
>JAJOOS010021616.1:0-25450 GCA_029582725.1 Solanum chiquidenum
GTGTGGATGTAAATAAGTTTTTTTATTCCGCACTATTTTCATTATTGAATGCAATGAATGACTATGTGGCTTGTATAAGACCCCTTCAGGGTCGAATACGCCATGTTACGACTAGGGGGTACTCTCGGGTCGTGACAATCACTTTATACAATCAAGCATTTAATAGGTAGGTTAGGTGAGT
Source organism: Solanum chiquidenum (assembly GCA_029582725.1). Classification (NCBI taxonomy): domain Eukaryota; kingdom Viridiplantae; phylum Streptophyta; class Magnoliopsida; order Solanales; family Solanaceae; genus Solanum; species Solanum chiquidenum. Next base: position 182 of record JAJOOS010021616.1, read on the forward strand.
ATAGGCTTTTCACCACAATTCTACCTATTAGACTTCTATTCATCCCATTAACTTTACTCTCAAAACCCTAGTAATTCAACATTCATGACTACAAGCCTTACTCTCAAAGCTTTACTTCTCACAATCATCAATTACACCTAGATTTCAAGGCATTCTTATCACATTCTTTATTATCAAGTGATTCTAGTCATAATTCATCTAAAAGGTTCAACTTCAAGCTTTACTAGTCAAGATCCCTAATGCACACTACAATCTAATTAAATTCATGTCTACTTGCTTTAAATCTTGAACGATTAATATAAACATCATCTATTTTAGAAAATCAACTCTAAGTCTTCACTTTCACCTTTCATGTGATAAACCCCAAAATATCAAATTCATCAATTAGACTAGGGTTAACCATGGGAATCACATAAATTCATCATAATATCATAATTCAATGCTAAATCAATCATAATTAAGTATTATCCACTCAATTGGAATCATACTTCAACACTACCCACGATGTAGGAAAAAACACTAGCTAGAATTGGGGTTTGTCTTCACAATTGGGGGAAATCTAGGGGGATGTATGGATGGAAGAGTCCATATATGAATAAGCTAACATACCTTGATTCAAAGACCTCACCAAGCTTGCATCAATGGAAGAATTCTTCCCTATCTTCCTTCGCTTCTTCTTCTTCTTTACTTCTAGAGAGAGAATTTCTTGAGGGAATTTGGGTTCTTTGATGAATCTAAAATAATGATTTGGAAACCACCTAATTAAGGGTTTATTAGGTATATATAGGTGGCATAATTATTAATAAACTGAACCTACTTAATAACTAACTACCTCTAGAACCTTCCCTTAACCCCTACCTTAAAAACTATAAACTAAAATCTGCCCCAACCCACGAGATCACGACCCACGGACCGTGGGTGGGTCTATGGGGTGTGCTACACACTCGTGGGTTATGGTATGCAGCCCCTCAAATGGGTCCTTGACCAACGACCCCTTCCCACGGGGTGTGGGTCCACCCACTGGGAGTGAGTCCCAACTGTAGGTGGCCCTTTTTGGACAGTTTTAGGGGCTGCTTTGGGGTCCTCCTTAAGGACCCCTTTACTTGGTCCTTGGAGAGTTGTACCTTGACGTTTAACCCCTAAACCCCCCATTCTAAGTTTGGAAAGTCATTTTACAATTCTATCCCTTATATCAAACTCTAAAACCCTAACACAATGCTCTAGAACTCTCTAGTTTAGCTCACTAGTTTTAGGGGTATTACAATATCTCCCCCTTGGGATCATTCATCCTCGAATGATGGTTCTAAACACTTCTTAGGGAATTGACTCTAGACTAGCAGCCCATCATGCATGCAACTCCTCTAAATGCACATAAGCAAAGGAAGAAAACTTTAATTCCAAGCTAAAACGTATTCACAGCAACACAAGGGAGTAGGAACTACTTCTAACAACCCAAAATGCATAAAATTCTATATCTACTCATTTTCAAGGAGGAACTACCATCTCCTAACTAAAACATGCTCAACACACACTCATGGAGCATACATGAAATTTACTCTCAAAAAACACTTATTCAAGGAGGAATCTTTCAACTCCAACGAAGGCATGCTCATATATTCGTCTCATGAAGTCTGTATGCAACTTTATTCAATGCACTCCAACATGAGGTAAAACGATGCATATAAGTCAAATCTAGTAAGACCTAAGCTTTTTCATGAACATGCACATAAGGAAATCATGGCAACAAATAAATACACAATAACCTTACTTCTAGGCACACTGTCTCCCCCTTGGGAGTAAGCCTACACAACCACTTCTAAACATCATTCATACTAAAGACAACTTCAAAGTCTAAAACATCAAGTCACAAAAGACAAGTTATCCGGAATCTAATGAAGCATAAAACACATACCGGTAGCAACATTAGGAGGTCACTCTTGATCTTCTCTAGATTGGAGAGCATAAAACCTATTCTTCTTTTAAGGGTCTGGATCTATATCACTAGTGGAAACTTGCTTATCTTATCTTCCCTTAGCCTTAAGAACAGGGCAATCTCTCATTTTATGCCCACTCTTTCCACACCCATGACAATCATCCATGCCGGATAGGCATTTACCATGGTGGTTCCTCCCACACTTGGTGCAAATAGGCTTAGGAAATTGAGACCCAATACCCTTCTCTTGGTTAAACCTAGGGGTGTTGGAAAAGTCTTGATCGGAATACTTTTGTTTAGACTTAGATCTACCTTGCTCATCGGACATAGCATTGGAGAAGTTACCATCACCGGTCCTAGCCCTCTTTGCCTCCTTATTCATCTTCTTGAGTTTTAACTCCCCAATTTATTGAGCATTCACCATGAGACGTGAAATATTCATACTTGGGATAAGCATTTCCGAACGACATTCATTGACCACTAAGTCGGACACTCCCATCACGAACTTATTCATCTTGGCCCTCGAATCCGCCACTATGGTTTGAGCATATTTCGACAATTGGGTGAACTTAAGGGAATACTCTTTCATACTCATACCCCCTTGTCGAAGGTTTATGAACTCTTGCATCTTTAGTTCCCTCAACTTAGGGGAAAGAACCTATCAAAGAATGCTTCTTTGAACCCTTCCCACTTTATTGGGCCCACTTCTACCGGCTTATTGTCTTTCCATTGTTCATACCATATTTTTGCTACATCTTTCAATTGATAAGCGGCTAGGTCCTCTTTCTTTATCGAAGTCACCCCCATGGCAGCAAGCACCTTATACACCTCATCTGTAAAACCTTGAGGATCTTCCTCCATTTTGGATCCATAAAACTCCAGAGGGTTCATCCTCAAAAACTCTCACTCTAGAAGCAGACATCCCCCTTATTGGGTTCATCGGAGCTACCATCTCCCTATTGATTTGGGCCGTCACAGTTTGGGCTTGAGTAGTCAAAGCTTGGGCCAACATTTGGAGAGTCGACCTAATCTCTACATTTGACATATCCGGAGGATCAATATGGATTAGAAGAAGGACCTACTAAAGACAAACTCTATGGTACGACTTAGAGAATGAAGAAGTGAGATTTCCTAAACATCCAATAGCCTCTTATTCATAAATGTGGCGTGCTTCACATTTATGAACAAGACTCTACTAGACGTGGCTTGAGATAATCCTAGAACCATTCTAAACCTTGTGATCTAATTACCAAGTTTGTCACGATCCAGGGGTACACCGATGTAACATGGCGTACTTGACCCCGAAGGGGTCTCATACAAGCCCTTAGCATATCATAACATAAGATAATAGAAAAGTACGGAATTTTGAAAACTTTATCCAAACAATCGAAGTCTATCATAAAGGCAAATGGAAGTCTTACTACACTTTGTCTCAAACCATCTAATACAACATTGAATAAAACTCTTGGGACATATCCCATACAATAGTCTCAAAACATGAAAATAAAAGACATAAAGGGAATAGTGGTTTTGTCCTCAAAGCTAGGAGAACTCACCAAATCTTCAACTCCCTTGCTTCTTATAAACCTAGCTTCAATATTGGCACTCAAATCTCCGAACCCTACATTTGATTAGAATGTAGGCAAAGTATGTTTAGTACCAAATGTACTAAATATGTTAGTTAACATAACATCATAAGAGCATAATAGAAGGTTTAGTCAACATAAGGCATAATCCACAAGCATAAGAGATAATAACATAATCATAAGCATAATCTCCAATATAGACATAATGTAAGCATTAGTCAATATAAAGCATAGTACAAATACCTAGTCAAGTTTTAGAATTTCCCTTTTATAATTAGCTTCAAGTCATACTTGTGCAATGTATGAGTAGGACCCCATAATCCCACCCACACTAAGTACCACCTTAGGCCATCACACTAACCACCTTAAGATCTCTTCCCTAGCTTAACTCTCATAACCAAGGGCATCTCTCACCCTTAGTCAATTATAACAAGGAAGGCAACTATGGCACAATCCTATCTCAAGATATATCACACAAAATAACACTTTCTTGAATAACCTTAAGTCATATTTATGCAATGCATGAATAGCATCTCATAATACTATTCATGCTAAGTACCACTTTTAGGTTCTCATACTCACACTTCTTGGTGTGGAAACTAGTTCTTCTCTTTAGACCTTAGAACACTATGAGGTATCCCCTTAAGCACATCTTAGTTCATTATTAAGTTGAACCCTATGAGACGCTTCTTTAAGAATGTCTAAGTTCATTATTAAGATGGACCCTATGAGATACTTACTTAAGTATGTCTAAATCCATTTATGCTTTTGAACACTATGAGATACTTCTTTAAGTAAGTCTTAGTTCATTGGATACGGAGATTGCAACCCTAAAACCACTAGGTGGAGGCTTACATCTCATGAGACCTAATTTTGGGAAAACACACACACTACTACGTAAGAGTTCCCCCTTGAACTTGTATAGTCCTTACATCAACTAGGTGTGGTTCCCCTTTCAACTTGGAGCCCGAACCTTATCTTGTGTGACACTCTATCTCATTGTCAATATCCACTTGGGGTCAAGAATACACCCCAAGGTTTACTATTGAGCCTTGATTAACATTCATGTCTCATAGAAGGATGTCCTTGACAATCAATCCATGTTCAAGTGATTCTATCACTTTATACAATCAAGCATTTAATGGGTAGGTTAGGTGAGTATAGGCTTTTCACCACAATTCTACCTATTAGACTTATATTCATCATATTAAATTTACTCTCAAAGCCCTAGTGATTCAACATTCATGACTACAAGCCTTACTCTCAAAGCTTTACTTCTCACAATCATCAATTACACCTAGATTTCAAGGCATTCTAATCACATTTTTTTAATCAAGTGATTCTTGTCATAATTCATCAAAAAGGTTCAACTTCAAGCTTTACTGGTCAAGATCCCTAATGTACACTACAATATAATTCAATTCATGTCTACTTGTTTTTTTAATCTTGAACAATTAATATAGACATCATCTATTTTAGAAGATTAACTCCAAGTCTTCACTTTCACCTTTCATGGCATAAACCCTCAAAATATCAAATTCATCAATTAGACAAGGGTTAACCATGGACGTCACATAAATTCATCATAATAACATAATTCAATGCTAAATAAATCATAATTAAGTATTATCCACTCAATTGGAATCATACTTCAACACTACCCACAGTGTAGGAAGAAACCCTAGCTAGAATTGGGTTTTGTCTTCACAATTGGGGGAAATCTAGGGGGCTCTATGGATGGAAGAGTCCATAGATGAATAATCTAACATACCTTGATTCAAATCCCTCACCAAGCTTTCATCAATGGAAGAATACTTCCCTAGCTTCCTTCTCTTCTTCTTCTTCTTCTTCTTCTTCTTCTTTACTTCTAGAGAGAGAATTTCTTGAGGGAATTTGGGTTCTTTGATAAATCTAAAATAATGATTTTGAAACCACCTAATTAAGGGTCTATTAGGTATATATAGGTGGCCTAATTATTAATAAACCAATCCTACTTTATAAATAACTAACTCTAGAACCTTCCCTTAACCCCTAACTTAAAAACAAAAAACTAAAATTTGCCCCAACCCACGAGACCACAACCCACGGACCGTGGGTGGGTCTATGGGGTGTGCTACACACTCGTGGGTTATGGTATGCAGCCCCTCAAATCGGGCCTTGACCCATGACCCCTTCCCACAGGGTGTGGGTCCACCTACGGGGTGTGAATCCCAACCGTAACTGACCCTTTTTGGGCAGCTTTAGGGGCTGCTTTGGGGTCCTCCTCAAGGACCGCTTTGGTTGGTCCTTGTTTAGTCGTACCTTGACGTTGAACCCCTAAATCCCTCATTCTAAGTTCGGGAAGTCATCTTACGATTCTATCCCTCACCTCAAACTCTAAAACACTAACACAAGGCTCTAGAACTCTCTAGTTTAGCTCACTAGTTTCCGAGATATTACAAATATCCCAAGGGGGAGATAATGTAACACCTAGGCTTCGAGAAAGGGAAAATTTCAGTTTTTAGAAATATCGGGTGCCATCCAATGGAGGCCAACTACGGCCCGTGGACGGAATCACGGACCACAGGTCTGGTCTGTGGATTACCAACCAAGTCTACCCAAAAAATCACGAACCACGGCCTGGAACAATGTACCGTTGTTGGTTCCACGGTCCTTGGATCAGTTCTGTGGATCAGGGCCTCAAATTCCAAGTTCTGAAATAGATGACGGACAACGTGCAGGATGGATCATCGGTCAAACCATGGTCCGTCGATCAGGCCGTAGTTAGTGGGTTGCCAATTATTTTTAGGGGCAGTTGGGTCTTTTCCTAATTATTTTATCCTAATACTATGTTGTTTTACCCTTCATCAAAACCCCTATATAAATATTTTAATCCCAAATTTCCCCCAATTGAAATCATTCTCTCAAATTCACAAAAGTAGACCTCTCTTCTAGAAAAGAATGGATCAACCTAGGGTTTCAAGTCAAGTCTCCAACTCACACATTGTAGTTAAGAAATTGGCATTGAGGTATTGATAGTTTTCATCCATGGACTCCTTCCATTCATGGAGTTCCAAAATTCTCCTATTTTCAAAGTTAGAATTCTCCAATTGAGTTAGGGTTTTCTTCTATACTATGGGTTCTCCTAAATGTTTATCTAATTGATTAATTTATGATATATGATGCATGAATTGAGTTAATCTCATGTTTGTATGATGATCCCCCATGAACCCATGTAATTCCCATGTTTTCCAAGTTATGAGCATATAATGTGGGTCTTGGATTATGAAAGAAGAGTTTTATAAAATCAAGCACGAATTGATAGAATTACATGAATTTATGATGAATTTTTATGAACCCATGTCTAACTCATGTTTCTAGACATTGATGATTGAAAGTAGGTCTTGAACCTTGAAAGGTGAATTATGGAATTATGCATGTTCTTATGAAGTTTATGTAAATGTTTTAAGGATGCTTTGAGAGTGAAGTATCAATAATGTTGTTGTTGTTGTGTTCTTGAAAGGATTTGTCATACACACATGCAAGCATGATTGTGAAAGGTTTCCTACATAATAAGGGTTCTTAGGGTTAAAAGGTCTTCTCACCTAAAATGAACCAATGATTAAGGAGTTATGTAAATGATGAGACAAGAGGGAATTGCCTATGTTCTCTAATTGAGACAAGAGACGATTAACCATGACCTCCAATGTTAAGACAAGAGGCGATTAACCATGTAATATGATGTAAGGACAAGAGGAGATTATCCATGTTCCTTTATGAGCTAAGTTCAATATGACTAGGAACTAGTTCGTGGAAGTTAAGCTTAGTACCAAGTGGACAAGTTGCGATTACCCGCATCCCATAAACTATGTGCCAACATAGGACTGTCTAGATAGACATTAGCTAGTGCATCCACAGTAGCTACAAGTTCATGGTCCTTACCGTGCAAAGTAAGACACCCCTTTTCGGTGTGGCGTAGACACCGGATTCCATGTTGATAGCTCACATAGTCTTAATTGTCGGTTAATGCTACTTCCCACAAACAAGTAAAGTTATGATGAACCAATGTTACATCAAGAATTATCGCAAGTATGTTTCAAGATATATTCACTTGCATTGATCATGTTTTACTTATGCTTTCTAACCCTCAAGTTTCTTGTTTTATCTTGATCATTGAATGCTCATGAAAATGTCCTATTTTAGCATGATTCAAATGTTTATATGCATGGCTATCATACTTGGTACATGTTTTTTCTAACGCATACTCTTGCCTACATTTCTCCAATTGTAGGGTCCGACAGTCAAGGTTCTCAGTTTTGTGGCTAGAGGTTGATTTGAGAGATTTCAAGCTTTGGTGAGTCCTCGTGCTTCAAGGATGAATTTTCATTGTTTTCAGTTTTCTTTCTTACTTTCAGTTTTGGACATGATGTATGAGCTAGGCCCAATTTCATTCTTATGTATAAGATGGCTAATGAGTCAAGTGTTTAGACTTCCACTTTACTTTTATAAAAACTTTTGGGACTTGTAATGTTGTTCTTTATCTCTTTTGTTCTATTTCTTATGTTATGAATGCAAGGTGGCATGTATGGGGCCTCTCGGGGTCTTATACACCATGATACGCCTAGGGGGTACCTTGGGTCGTGACAATAATTATTACAATAATTTTGGCAAATTATAAATACTAAAATATATACTAATTTTGACAAAATTGATTAAAATTTTAAACATGTAATAAGAAGGAATTATGTTTTAAAATACGTACTTAATCGAATAGCATTTACGAAAGGTTTATAGGTTTGTCAAAATTGGGTGTCAACATACGTCTTCCCAGGTTGCCAGTTTAGCTGCTTATGTTTCAGCTTTCCCCTTACATGCTCGTACATTTAATGTATTGACGTCATTCGACCTGCATCTTATTTATGATGCAGATATATGTGTCTAGGGTCATCAACAGGCGCTTCGTTGATCCATTGCATTCCAGCTAACTTTGGTGATCCTCCTTGTTTTTTGGAGGGCTTCACATTATTGTGTTGTTACTGTTAGGTTGTCGGTGGTCTTGTTCCGGCATCTATCGTATTGTTTAGAGGTTTCATAGACAATAGTAGTATGAGGAATCTATCCCTGTTTCCCTTTGTGGATGTTCCCTTGAGACTTTGAGTTGAATTACTTATGTTATTTAAATACTTTCAGACATTATTGAGTTAAGCGCTTATTAGGATCTTACCAGTTAATCTTTGCATTTGAGTTCCTATTTTACCTTGAGTAAATCTTTTGTTAAGTACTCAGTCAGACCAAGGGTTCACTTGGGGACCAACAATGGTTCTTGAGTCCTAGTTACGCCGAGGGTGTAGGCTCGGGGCGTGATAATCGACATCCTGGATACGAGCCAAATATGCCAAACAACCTTGCTGCACTAGTTTATTAGCCCGAATGAAAGATAGGATCTTAGCTATCTTAGGCTTGTATACCCTTCCCACTATAATAACTTTCCCCCATCTGGGATCTCTAGAGTCACAGTCTTAGCATTACAATTAAGCACAACATAATATGGGGACAACCAGAGAGTCACAGTCTTAGCATTAGAATTAAGCACACCATAATAGAGGGAAAACCAAGTCATGCCTAAGATTACATCAAAGTCAGGCATATCCAACATAACAAAATTAGTCCAAGTTTGTAAACCCATAATCAGGACAGAACAAGCACAATAGACATGGATGACTACGATAGACTCTCCAACTGGGGTAGAAACATGGATGAGGGCATCAAGCACATCACAAATCACATCAAATCCCAAGGCAAACTATACTAATACATAAGAGTAAGTAGAACCCGGATAAAAAAATAGTAGCCATCCGGTCACTGTCAAGAATAGTACCTGTGATCACTACATCAGACTACTCAACCTCGGTCTTGCCCGCAAAGGAATAAAACTAAGCCCTGTCATCCTAACGGGCAACCTCTCTAACTGGATGAACTTCTTCCCTACTTGCATTACCACTTCCCCGCCCTCCACGACCTCTTTAGTTTCCTCCTCGCCCATCTTTTGGATGTCCTTTGCCATTATTACCTTTGTCGGCCGGTACCACTACTCTGGTCTGCTGCTGCACGGTTTTAGTTATGCACATGTGGGGATAATATCTCCTCATGTGTCCTAGTTCTCCATAATTGTAACAACTGTGGTCAAGAGACGACCTGTTTCCTGGTGCAAAAGAGGCTCCCTGACCATCCTGGGTAGGATTCTGTTGTGGTGTCCCTGAGTAACAACTCGTAAAAGTAGGCATAGCTGACTAAATTGGCTGGGCTGCAATTGTTGGCCTACCTAAACCTCTGGAGTAGGAGCCATTAAAGTTACCTCTATTTTTTATCTTCTTAGCCAAAGCCTTGGTCTGCCCGTCCCATCGAACTCCTTCTACCTTCTTCACAAAGTCTATCACTTCATTAAAGCTTTTACCTGCAGAGGTCATGTGAACAGACAATACCTGCAACTCAGTATTCAATCCTCTGTAGTCACCAATTGTGTAGCATATCTGGACAAGGAATGGAACCTAGCCTTATAAGAAGCTACAGTAATACCACCCTACTCTAAATCCATGAACTCATCCTTCTTGTGGTACCTCAAAGTATAGGGCACATACTTCTCTAGAAATAAGGCATTGAACTGAACCCAGGTGAGTGGAGCCAAGATTGGCGATCGGCATTCCACAAAGGTTCTCCACCATTGCTTAGCCTCACCTTGAAGCTGAAAGGTCACGAACTCAACTCCATACTAGTGCACAATTCCTAACTCGTGAAGTGTCTCGTAGCAATCTAGACTAAACTCATAGGCATCCTCACTTTTAGAACTATGGAACACTGGCGGCTTTAACTTCAAAAACTTGGTCAACATCCCGTGCTCAGTGCCAATCACAGGGCTAAAAAATGAACGGAAGAAGGCATCAACACCCAATATTCCATCCATCTTAGGGACCATAGCAGTAATGGGGTGGATGACTGGAGGTTGAGCAGCTTGCACCGTGGGAATGGCTCCATAGCCGACCAACCCACTCAGAAAAGTCAAAATTTATTGAGATATAGCTGGATTAAAGGGGGAAGTCCTGCAGTCCTAGCCTATGCAGCGTCCTCTGGTTAAGCATCCTATTCCACCTCAATCTCGACATTCTCTTCTACCTCGAACTGGGGTGCGGGAGAGGCCTCTTTCCTGGGTACATTCTTAGCTTGGGATTCACTCCCGGCGGGTGATACCCTTCTTAGGCCTCTGCCCCTTCTTCTTCCTCTATCCCTACCTCAGCAACATCATCTTACTGTGGGCTCCCTTGTTGCCTAATTAATGGGAGCTACTGGCCTGGCATCATTGTTTTGCGTGTTAACCATCTGCAGACTGAAGAGTGAAAATGATTAGATGCCAATTTGGATCACCAGATACCAATTGGAATCAAGTTATAGCACGAAAGGAGAAGAAGATAGAGAGATTTTCCTTAAGTGGTGTAGCCTCTTGAAGAAAAGTACACACATTTTTGTACCGTTCTACAAGAATCTACTAGACTCATTTTGGTACAATGAGATCAACGAACCTAGGGTTCTGATACCAACTTTGTCATGACCTAAACCATCGTGTTTGTCACCCACACTAACCCTTCGGTGGGAGAACCATTAGTACAACCCAACTAAACAGTACTAACTAAAAGACGGGCATTTAAAGATGTGGAAACATCTTTAAATAATCAATCTAAAAGTTGAGTTCCGATAAACTCAGTAAGTTATCCAAAACAAACATAAATAAGCGGAAATTCAACTCCTAGAACCTGAAATTCAATGTACCAAAACTCCTAACTAAACGGTCCAAAATAAGGGGATGCAACCCCAAAATGACTAAACATAAAGTAAAGAGTCTGAAAGGTCTAAGTCCGAAGTAAATGGACTAAGATCCTTGATGAATCGATGGTAGCCTGAAGGAACTGGCTCACCCTTGAACTCGACATGTCAGTGATCTCCTAGCTGAGGTCTCTCAACAGTCGCCTGACGATGCCCTGTACTTAATAAAGAAAGAGAAAGTGTAGTATCAGTACACAATAATGGTGTACTAGTAGGATCACGCGGCTATTATAGTAAGTACGACATACACAAGTAACTACAATATAGTAAACTACACATATATAGAAAGAATAACAATTTACCAGTTCATGCTCAATATATCAATTTCACAATATCAATCTCAAATGCAACAGTCAATGATGATTCTCTCATGGAACCAAAACTCAAAATTGTTAGTGTGTCTGAACGTGACACCTGATTTAATAATGTGTTGGAACATGACACCTGATCCAATAATATGTCAAAATGGGACACCTGATCCAATATGTGTCGAAATGTGACACCCGATCCAATTATGTGTCGGAACGTGACACCAATCTAATCAACCACAATCACAAAACACAATCAACACCACAATGAATGATTTACACACTTGTGTCGTATAATCAGGTAAAATGTTCATTGCATTCTACGAAATCACAAATAGTCATTTCATTGGATTCATTTCATTGGATTCATTTCATCTTTCCCTAGTCACCTACATGCATGAATACAATGGAGCAGTTAGCATGTATATATAACACAAACGGCAAATCAAAACATCACCTATCTCAAAACCAAGCTTGAACACTCTTAAACAACTTAAGTTTTCCCTTTCCGGAGTCTCTCAGCTTGTTCTTGGTCTAAAACAAGTCATTAATGGAAAGGATTAATAATAGTGTCCTAGTTTACCCAGATTATATCCAAATACTAACCCGTGGACAATTCCATGATCCTAACACCTAACTAGGACTTTTTCCACCATTAAATTCAAGCTAAAACCCTCCCCCAAGGATAAATAGCAAGAATTCTAAGTTCTAAGAATCAATTTACAAAGTAGGGGAGTAATTGACTTACCTTTAGCTCGAGAATTAGTGAAAAACAAGAAGAAATATCCCAAGGTCGCCCTTTTGCTCTCCAAGAACGAAGTTCGCAGAAAAATAACATTTTTGGGACTTTGCTCGTTTTTACTCGTGACAGGCCTGTCATAGCAGCCCCGCCATGTCGGCAATAATCATGCCGTGGCAGGTTGAACGGAGACAGAGACTCATAATTTGTATTCCAAGTCTCCATTTCACAACACACCCTCAAACGTTGATGTTCTAAAACCACCATTTCACACTAAGATCAATTACGGGAGTTCTACCTGCCTGAATTCGATTCTATAAAGTCGTACGGGCTCTTTATCATCTTGGCTATCCATTTAATGATCAAATTCATAATCAAATCCCCCATCCATTACCGGATTACCCTAGACCTCACGTGACTCATATTTTGTCAAAGTCTTGCCTAGGCTGGAAATTTTCAAGTTACTACTCAGAAGTTTTCTGGCTCAAATTCCTTCCCCATTGGCTTATTCATAACGAAGGGAACATGTCGTTACACTGTTATACTGAAATAAACTCAAGCGATTAGTACAAACTTCATACTCATGTATGGATAATCAAAGGACAAAATTAGACTCTTGTCAATGAACAATGCAAAACTACTCTCTTGAAGAATTCAAACAAAGCTAGGCAGCCAAAGCATAAGAAATTAAAGGTTTAAATGGATCAAGTTAGAGAATTTCATGGTTTGAGTTTTCAACAAGAAAAAAAATAAAATAAAATTATGCACTCATAGCAAATACAGATCAAAAACTAGCATGGATTAACTAGATAGCTTTAAGTGATAATGAGAGAAAATGGAGTGAGTTAATCAAAACACAACAATGTGACCAAGAGTTGAAAGGACAAGTTGTTATATCCATCATCGATGAAGTAGTATCATACACAACAAGAAAATAGGGACAACAATGTCAGCCAACACATGAATATGAGTTTGTGAAGCTTTCATAAAACGAACATTGATTTGGAGAGGAAGAACTGTTGCGTTCAAAAGTGATTAGGACGTCAGGCGGAAGCTTACAATTGCAAATCATGACGGTGATAAATCAGATGTCAAAGCCTTATACTAAAAACAAAATATTATTATATGAAAACTCATATAAAAGAAAAATATTAAAACTATAGAGAGAAAAATCTTCCCATAAACTAAACTTTTAAACGTCTACATTGTGGATGTTATTTTATTTGATATGAGAAGAGGAGTCTTCAATTTATAGAGTTCCAAACTTTTACTCCAAGGAATGAATAACCCAAATATGGAAGAAAATTATATTTTCCTTCCAGGAAAAATTAAAGCATTTATGGTAAGACCAAGTTTTGAGTTCCAAACTCTTGAACTATGTGCTCTGATACCAAGTTTTTCACACCCAGAGCCTACACCCTGGGCGGAACTAGCACTCGAGAACCATTGTTGTCCCCAAGCAAACCATTGACCTGGCTTACTTACTCAGCGGAAGACTTAAACATAAGAAATACAACTCATGCCATAACTTAGCCAAAATGGCAACTCAAGTCTTAAACATATACAACTGAAATGAATAAGACTAAAGAACTATAACTATCTGTCTATGAAGCCTCTAAAACAAAGAGGGATTTCGGGACAAGACCCCCGATCATCCTAACAACTGAAATACTAAAGGCAAATGATAAAAAGAGCCCTCTGAAAAGCAAGGAGGCTCACCAACTGACTCTGAGTGCTCAACTGGATTAATGGGGCCCCGGATGCTGATCCTAATTAACATTGAATGTATGATTCAGCCCCATTCATCACCACTACTCCTTCTTCTGTGGAATCTATTAGGCGAACTCCCAGGCGTGCAAGTCTGTGCACATCCTTTGCTAGTTCTTTCTTATCTTCCTCAAAATGGGCGGTACTACCCATAGACAACCTACTCAAGGCATCAGCAACAACGTTAGCCTTACCTGGGTGGTAAAGAATACTCATGTCATAATCCTTGATTAATTCTAACTACCTCATAACTACCTCATTTGTCTGAGATTAAGTTCTTTCTGAGTAAATAAATACTGAAAACTCTTGTGATCAATGAATACATCTACATGAACACCATACAAATAATGACGTCATATCTTCAAAGCAAATACTACAACAGCCAACTCTAAGTCATGGGTTGAGTAATTCTTCTAATGAACTTTCAATTGTCTGGAGGCATAAGCAATAACCTTGCCATTCTGCATTAACACACAACCCAAACCAACTCTAGACGCATTACAATAAACAACAAAGCCTTACGTACCTTCTGGTAAGGTCAAAATTGGGGTAGTAGTCAATCTTTTTTTCAGTTCCTGAAAGCTTTTCTCACAAGCTTCAGACCATTGAAACTTCACTATTTTCTTAGTCAACTTGGTCAAAGGAGACGAAATAGATGAGAACCCCTCTACGAACCTTCTATAATAGTCAGCCAAACCCAAGAAACTCCTAATATCGGTTGGAGATGTGGGTCTAGACCAATTCTGCACTGCCTCTATTTTTTGGGTATCAACTATTAATTCCCTCACCAGAGACAATGTGGCCTAAGAATTCCCTCTCCAGAGACTCAAGCCAAAACTCGCACTTAGAGAACTTGGCATACAACTCTCTATCTTTTAGAGTTTGGAGAACTATTCTAAGATGACTAGCATGATCTTCTTCATTCCTCGAATAGATTAGTATGTCATCAATGAAGACGATAACAAACATATCTAAATAAGGCTTGGATACTCTATTCATAAAGTCCATGAATGTTGCAGGTGCATTGGTCAAACCAAAAGACATAACTAGGAACTCATAATAACGATTACGGGTCCTGAATGTTGTCTTTGAAATATCACATTCCCTTACCCTCAACTGATGGTAGCCTGATCTGAGGTCTATCTTAGAGAAACAAGTAGCACCCTGAAGCTAATAGAAAATATCATCAATTCTCGGAAGAGGATACTTGTTCTTGATGGTAACCTTGTTCAACTGACGGTAATCTATACACATCCTAAGGGAACCATCTTTCTTTCTCACAAACAAGACCGGAGTTCCCACTTGGTCAAATAAAACCCTTATCAAAGAGATCTTTCAACTGATCCTTAAGCTCTTTCAACTCTACTGAAGCCATTCTATATGGAGGAATAGATATAGGATGAGAACATGGAAGAATATATATATCGAAGTCTATTTCTCTCTTAGGAGGGACTCCGGGAAGATCATCTGGAAAGACCTCTGGAAACTCTTTTACCACTGAAACTAACTGAATAGGAGGTATCTCAACACTCGAGTCATTAACTCGGACTAAGTGATAGACACGCCCCTTGGAAACTAACTTTCTCACCTTTAGGTACGAAATGACGACCCTTAGACACTGCTGAACTACTACTCCACTCTATAACTGGCTCATTAGGAATTTGGAACCTAACAACCAATGGAGGCATAACAGGCATGAAGCCAGTCCATACCTAGAATGACATCAAAATCTACCATGTCTAACTCAATTAAATCAGCCATGGTGTCCTTGTGTTTGTTGGAAATAACACAATCACGATATACTCGCTCCACTATAATAGACACCCAACCTGTGTAGAAACACAAAAGGGTTCATAGAGTTTCTCTGGAAGAACATCAAACTTATTTGCAACTTAAGGAGTCACAAAAGATAAACTTGCTCCAGGGTCTAGCAAAGCATAAACATCAAGAATAAAGACTTTGATCATACCAGTGACAACATATGGATAATTCTCTTGCTCTTGGCGACTAGTGATTGCATAAAAGCGGTTTGCTTCTCCGGCAGTACCGGAAGTAGCTCCTCTAGTTGCAACCCTATCTGGTTGAGCAACTGATGAAGATTGGGCCCTATTGCCCTGATTCCCATTACCTTGCCGATTATTATGGCACTCTTTTATGAAGTGACCTCTTGTCCACACTTGTAACAACATGTGAAGCCATCGCGACACTTACCCGGGTGGGTTCTACCACACTTAGCACATGATGGACCCCAGTTACCTCTTTGTGCCACACTACCCTGAGATTGCGTAGGTCTAGCCCTGAAATGCTGTGAATTCTGACTATTGTACTCACCTTTGTTTTTGGGTGCAGATGCACTACAAGGTGATGGAGTAAGTCCCTTTTGCTTTTGCTGAAAGGACGGACGGTTCACATTACTTCTTTGCTGCCCGAATTCACTCCTTGTCTTAGCCTTCTTGTTTCTAAACTCCTCACTATCCCTCAGCTTCTCTTCCTCAACCTACTACACATATACCATCAACCTTGCTATATCCATGTCACCTATTAGCATAGTTTCCCTTCCCTCTTCGCTTGACAGACGGGACAACCTAGCAACAAAAAGACTCATTCTACTCCTCATATCCGCAACCATCTCCGGAGCATAACGAGATAATTGGGTGAACTTCAAACCATACTTATGAACACTTAGGGAATCTTGCTTAAGTGTGAGGAACTCTCATACCTTAGCCTCTTTCAGTTCTCGGGGAAAGAAACTCCCCAAGAAGGCCTCCTCAAAACATGCCCAACTCACAGGTGGTGCTCCCTCAGCTCTACCCTTCTTCCACTGGTCAAACCAAGTCCTAGCAACACCTTTCAATTGATATGCAACTAGTTCTACTCGCTCAACATCGCCAACGTGCATAACATCAAATACCTTTTTCAGTTCCTCCATAAAGTTCTCTGGATCCTCAGTAGTTCTTGAACCAGTGAAACTAGGAGGGTTCATCCTCAAGAACTCACGAATCCTCGAAGTGTGCGCCTCTTCTTGTCCAGCCTCTCTTTATTGCCCAACCTGGTTAGTCACAACTTGACATAGCATCCTTATCGCTTCTCAGAACTCAACATTAGTAACTTCCCCTTGGGTTTGCAATTCAGGTGCATTGGGTACCCCTTGCTCCTCAACATTACGCCTCGCAGGACGACCTCTGACAGCTCTTTGTGGAGGCATGATCTGAAAGACACGCGCAAGCACAAGTTAGAACAAATGTTTTAGAGATCAAACTCTAACGCACGAAATGAGTGTGAAAGAAGTGAGAAAGTTTCCTAAGTGTTGCAGCCTCCAAATTATAGATGTGGCGCACTTCACACCGATAACTAGGACTCTATAGACACGACTTCATAGACTCCCTAGGACTCTTGAACTATGTGCTTTGATACCAAGTTTGTCACGCCTCGAGCCTACACCCTGGGCGAGACTGACACTCGAGAACTATTGTTGGCCCCAAGCGAACCCTTGACCTGGCTTACTTACTCAGCGGAAGACTTAAACATAAGAAATACAACTCATGCCATAACTTAAGAAATAATAACTTAGGCAAAATGGCAACTCAAGTCTTAAACGTATACAACTGAAATGAATAAGACTAAAGAACTATAACTATCTATCTGTGAAGCCTCTAAAATAAAGAGGGATGTCAGGAAAAGACCCCCGATCATCCTAACAATTGAAATACTAAAAAGCAAATGATAAAAGGAGCCCTCCGGAAAGCAAGGAGGCTCACTAACTGACTCTGAGTGCTCAACTGGATCAATGGGGCCTTGGATGATGATCCTGATTACATGTGTCTGCATCATAAGACGATGCAGGCCAAATGGCATCACTACATTGAATGTACGAGTATGCGAGGGGAAACTTAAACATAACATAAGCTTGAAAGGAATCTGAAAGAAACACTTACCTTGATTTTACTCAACTCATGCATAACTTGCAATATATAGAAAGCTTGTAAAAACAGTGGAAACAAACTTAGTTCGTTAAAGAAAATGCAATAACAAACTCAACTTTACTCATATAATAAAGTAATATAGTTTCTATGGGAGTTTCTTTAACCGACAACCACCATTATGAGCCTAAGTAGTGATACAACGTCTTGCCCACGCTGCCAGAACTATCCTATACTTTGTTGTCATATAGGACGCCTTAACTAAGTCGATCCACTAGTCTATGCTAAAAAGCACTAAGGAATCATCTAAAAGGTATGATCATTTACTACCCATGATGGCTACATGGTTTATGGAGACTTGAGTTATTATGAACTCGCGTCCCTATATCAGTGCTCAATACTACTCCCTAAATGTACTTAGCTTATATGTTTTTAAAACAAAACTTATTTCTTTGGTTTGAGATAATTACTCAAAACTTTGGTTAAAAGCTCTCTTGGAATCGATGTTCCCTTTCTTGCTCAAATGTGAAAATATTTCTAACTCTTGGGAAAACTTAGTTCCCTTATAATCTTTGAAGAAAAGAACTTTTACTCTTACTCTTCACTCAACTCAAAGGTTAAGTCTTAAAAACAAGGTTAAAACGTTTGTAAAAGACTTTTGAAAAACTTTATGAACTTCTCTTGACTTGATTCTTAACTTCTTAACTTGACTCTTAACTTTCCTTGAATTGAATTTATGGATTAAAGGATTGTAATTTGTGATAGGAAATATCTCATGATGTTTATGAGTGTTTTTAGATAGCTAAACATGAGAAAAGATCAAGAAATCACTGTATGGAAACAAGTCCGCGACGCGGAGAGAAAATTTTCGCACTGAAGGAACAGGTCCCTGACGCAGACCAGGTAACTATTTTTTGTCCGATTTTTTTCTTCCTCATTTTCTAACCCCAATTCCCCTAATTCTGATTATTTTTCTCAAACCCTCTTTAGATTCAAATACCCAGTATATATACACAAGAATCTAACTCAAAACAACTCTTAAATCAACACGATTTCTTCAAGAACTCTACAATCCCATCAAATCTCAAGAACTAAAACAAACTTCAATAACATAATTCAAGAACAACATACTCTCAACTTTCTAGAAATGAATTTCGCTGAAAAAAACATGATTGGTGCATGGGTGAACGAACCCAACTCTATGAAAGTCTCACATACCTTGTAGGATTCATTGGCGAATTCCACAACCAAAATCGCAAGAACTTGACGAATCTTGAGCTTCTCTTCTCCTTTCTCCTTTTTTCTCTTCTCTCAAAGCCCTAGCGTATTTCTTAATTGCGTAAACTAAACTAACTCAGTTTAGACCCCAAATAATTTACTAAAAAAGGATTTAGTTGATTAGGTAAGGAAAAGACTAAACTACCCTTTAAAAATCCGGATTAGACCTTTCTTATTTGAACAACCCAACTTCAAATGGGTATATCTCACACATACGAACTCGGACTCGCGCAAACTCGGCGGCGTTGGAAAGATTATTCCAAGATCTTTCCTACGATATCTGGAAACACACCTAACTCATCTCGAGCTAAGAGTTATGGTCGCTTGAAGTTGGCCAAAAACTCAACATAACATACTTCAATTTTTGTAACTTCTTTCTAGTTCTTTCAATTAGCGAGATGTTACATATATATATATACACACACTAGTTTCACGGTACGTGTGTTGCACGTATGTATCATATCATATAGTATAGATATTGTAAAATGGAATTAATATTACTAAATTAAGTTTTTTAGTAAATGATTATAATTGACATAACATAGAAAAAGCGCTTTAAAATTATTAATACATATTGTCATAGACTCACTTATTTTTTGAGATCAAAATGACATTGAAACATTTAAAATACATTCAAAATTTAAATATGGGGAGAAAGTGGCATTTCTTTAGTAGTATTATATTTTACTTCACTCAATTTTGTAAACAAATTTTACCAATAAAATAGAAAAATAAATATCAATATAAAAAAGGTCACCAATAGCCTCTTCTTTTAAGGTTATGACCATAAATGATGGACACCATTTAAGTGCAATTCTTCTCTTAAATATTCATGCCTGAAATTTAGTATGTGCATGACACTAATAACAATTATTATTCAATATTTTATCTTTATACGTAATATATATTTTTTAGAAAATATTTTTACTCAATTAAATATAAGACTATCATAAAGAGGTAATTTTATGAATAAATGTACTTCTATAGTGAATGTCAACACTGTTATAAGTACAATGTTATGGTGATAAAAAATGTAATATAAAAAATTAGTTCTAAAGAAAATTAGGTTGTTATAGTGAAATGTTGTTATAATGTATATCACATATTTGGCTTGATCAATTCTTTGTTTTAGATACATATATATATATTTTAATAGCATAATTTAATGTTAATATATGAATAACATTACCTATGGTGAAAAATATTTCATTTTTTAAGTTTCTACCTTATCTTTGCGGAATTGTAGTCTTCTCCTTCTTTTTGCCGCATACATATCATAAAGTTGTTGTCTAATGAAAGTATCTAATATCGAGTATATAATATATAATAGAAGTTGTATCGTGATGTAAAAAATTAAACTTTTTCAATTAAAAAATTGATAGATGAATAAAATTTAAAGTATTGTTTATAGAATCTTTAATTTGATTTAAGATCATTTTATGATCAATCACTTTTGTCTTATCTAATTTTATATAGCTAAGTGTATCTTATGACGTAACATTTTTTTAGATTAAAATGAACACAAAATAACAAAAAATTCCTACTTTAATTGTTTTTATACTCAATATAAATATACAAAAAGAAAAATTTATGGAATACAATTCATAGCCAATGAAGAAGGAAGACGAAAATTTAATTGAAATCTCTTATCATCAACACTTTACTTTCTCCGTTCACTTTTACTTACATATCTATTAGTTTTTTTTTTATTATCATTGCTATATCATCATATTATAAGTAAAAGTGATAATCTATTTTTGAAATAGTGGACTTCACATCAAAACTAATAATTCAATGGACTACGTTGACGCCCGCTATAATAATACTAACATTGTACCATATAATATACCAACAATTATTGAATTCTATCACATGTAATATGCCAATTTAGTTTTTTGTCACAGTTAATTGCACATTTCTATGTTCTTTTTTTTCTTTTTTGATAGACAACCAATAGATAAATTTTCATGCTAAGAACTTCAGCGAACCATATCAATGAATTACGGATGATTATTTATGAAAATTCTAAATGATCTCAAATTGTTGCAGAAAAGAGATCACCAAGAATTTATAAGAAGTGAATGGTTGTGATTTATGATCGAAGAAACATGAACGTTGAAATTGTTGTGACTATTCATAGTAAATAAGTTTTTGTAATAAATAAAAGGGATAAAGGTCTGAAAAATACCTCAACTTTGATCAAATTTGCTGTTACGATACTAAACTTTCATGACGGCCTATTACCTTCCTAGACTATTTAATACCATATTTTAAACATAAATATTTGCCCACGTGGACATAAAAAATAATGCAAAATTATAAATAGTAATGTGTCCACGTGGGCACATATATACCTTTAAAATACACTATTAAATAGTCTAGGGAGGTAATAGGTCCTCATGAAAGTTTAGTATCGCAACAACAAATTCGACCAAAGTTGGGATATTTTTCAGACCCTTATCCCTAAATAAAATATGTAGGTTAATTAAAAGGGTATTAATGTTCTAAAATGATACAAACAATATTGAAGTATGTATGTGATTAAATCGTAAGAGGAAAATGTGAGTATGAATTGATGAATGGTTTTCTACAATTTATTCGCCAACTCTTTCTTATGTGGTACCTCAAAAATCATTGAATTTTGAACTTAATAAATTATTGCAAATAACATTTGAGATTTTTTTAAGAAGAAAAGTAGAAAACTTAATAAATTGTAGATTAAAAGTGAGAGGAAACCCCTCCACTTATAGCTAAGAAATAGTAATATGAATAGGTACCTTATCAGAAAAGTCACAACCTTTCGAAAAAGTCATTGCTCATCTGAAAAGTCACAACCCTTTGAAAAAGTCACAACTCATCGGAAATAACACAACCCTTTGGAAAAGACACAACTCATCGGAAATAACACAACCCTTTGGAAAAGACACAACCATTTGAAAAAATCACTACCCTTCGAAAAAGTCACAACATTTAATGTGAAAAGGTATGTAGTTTTAATATAATATAATTAATTAAATAAGTAAATAAAATAAATGGAGCATTTTTAATTGGGGGGGGTACTGTAGTAATTTAACATTTAACTTTGGGAGTTCATGCTTTTAAGGTACTATGTAAGTATGTGTGTGTGTGTATATATATATATATATATATAGATAGATAGATAGATAGATAGAGAGAGAGATAAATAATTATTTCAAATCTTTTAAAATTGAAGAAGTTTGATGATTATTCTATATTGTGGAACGACAAAATTGGGTGTCAACAGCAAGCACCCACAAGCTTAAAATTATGGATCTACCACTGGTCATACCTTCCATCAATTTCTACAATTGATCTGAATGTGCAAAAAATTAACATCCATATCTTCAATGGGCCTTTCGTAATTCTTGCTTCTGGTCATAAGTCATGCCGATGATTGCTGCTCTGATATCAATTGATGCACAAACAATGGCGTCAATAATCAATGTGAAGATAATTAATCTAGGAAAAGCAATTGGAAGAAGATGTGGCTAAAACAGGAAATTTTGGATGTTTAGCTTGAGAGAGAAATATTAAGAAGAGAAGAGAAGTCCTTATTATGTCAATCCATGTCTGTAACCATTGCAATATAGATCCTTATATGCTAATACAACACAATACTGTATCTATTCAATTAGGCAGGAACTGTGTAACTAACTATTCTAACAATACAAACTAACAATCTGAATGACAGTTATAACTGAATTACCATCTCAACGGTCTTATATCACATACCTATATCTTAAATTACTTAGATTGGGTACATGAATCATCTAAAATCTAAATCTAATGCTCAATAATTTGTATTTTAATGTAAATTAAAAGTTTCCTGAAGTCTGGGGGCTCCTTAAAAGTATGGAAGATTAAAGATATATCATATACAAATATGTAACACCAAGGAAATGACATGATCTTTGACCAAATTTCACACTTGGAAGAAAATCGAAAGAGTACCATACAATGATTCTTTTATTTCTTTAATGAAATATAGCTTCAAATCCTGTTTAATTATGAAGCAAGACAAGCTATTGAACGGCATGGCGGACTAGGTCATGGAGGATTTATTTGTTTCGTCTTTGACCTGAGCATCTTAAAGGCAGAAATTGTTTTATAGTCGTACAAATGCCACGGCTTATTTGTTGGAGAGTCCATTTTTCTGTGTTTGTGAAGGGTGTTCACTCCCTAGCTGCAGCTTGCCTGACCTAATTCCAGATCCTTCGGAGGGTAAAATCTTCCACTCCCACGGACAAGATCCTTTATTGTTTTTGTGAGGTCTTTATCATTAAGCAAGGACTCCATCGTCACATGTACACCTAAGTACAAAGAAGAGTAAGAACAACACCGGAAAAAAAAAACAATTCTACTATCATCAACATGTAGGAAAATTGTTGTCACTCAAGTGTAAACAAAATGTTGAGAGCGAGTGAAGTTAAAACAATGGAACAAAATCTTAACACAGAACAAATAGAGTTTTCTTGCACTTCCATCCACATTGATGTCTTTAATAAGTGCACTTTCAAGTCTCAATATACTCCATAAACTAGTAGTTATATATCTGAATCGAGATTTTACTCTATAGTCCAACTTACAGACAAATTCACGTTGGTCATCTTTCTCTCATCATATATGCAATAGCTTGTTTCAAGTAACACCAGAAACCACAAGAAAGAGCAATGTATTTTCCACGCGAAACATATATTCTTATCTCAAGGACATTGCAAGAGAAGATGTTCCTCATAAGTCCATCGCAGATCTTTGCAAATATGCTATCAGCAAAAAGTAGCCAAAAATCGTAAGACTTCCACCAGCCCATTGAATATAAGAATCGCCTTGAAAGCCAAGGAGAATATACTTGTTACCGAAAGTAAGTT
The DNA here is from genome assembly GCA_029582725.1 of Solanum chiquidenum. Taxonomy (NCBI): domain Eukaryota; kingdom Viridiplantae; phylum Streptophyta; class Magnoliopsida; order Solanales; family Solanaceae; genus Solanum; species Solanum chiquidenum. Next base: position 24,456 of record JAJOOS010021616.1, read on the forward strand.
GTATTCCAGCCTATACTGGGTGAAGGTTTGCTAGCTCTGCAGACACTTTTAGCATCTTAAAGAACACTTTTACCCTATGTTAATCTAAGTCGGGTGCGGCAATTCAGTACAGGTGCGGATCTAGATCTCGGATTTTGTATTACATAACTTGTATTCATAGGTATGGATCCAAGTAAGGATATGGGTGTTAGGCAACAACTAATAAATATACAAAAATAATACATATGCCAATTAGTTATTTAAGGTTGTTGAAAAATAACTTATATTTTGATTAACAAGGTGATCTGAATCCATTATTGTTAATTAATTAGTTCATGAGAAATGACTTAAAAGAGAACTAAAAAGCCACAGGTTTTTTTCTTTCTTCATCTCTCATTCTCTCTCATTCAACCAAATTTTGATATATCATTCACTTCTAACATTTCTATAGGTGTTGAGATACAACAAATAAATGTATAGTACAATATTATATAAGTTTATATATATAATCAAATTCTTTGTAAATACTTAAAATGTAATTCATAAGTTATCATGCTTATGGCTTAGTACTTTATGTGAATATGAGTACGACATAAACCCAAAATCAAACCAAATACCTAATCAACATGTTGAGAATATGTCTCAGGATATTGCAGAAATAAATCAGTTAGCTACTTTTAGGATTTTTAAATTATTTTATTAGAGTCCTATGTGACTTGAATTTAGGAGTTAGTTCTTTTATTTGTTATTTAAATTTTACTGATAAGTTAGTAGCATATTTTTCTATTTTTAGTTAGGAATTATATCTATAAATGTATGTCTCTGAATTATTAATAAAATAATTCCCTTTGATAATACTGCAGTATTTTTTCTCTCAAAGTCTTTATCTGTTATTTTCTTAATTTCTTTATTAAAAACACCAACAATTGGTATCTAGAGCCTTCTTCTTGAGGGACCTGTGAGTAGAAAAATGGATTCCGAAAATAGTTTTTCACGAATGGCTCCTCCTATTTTTG
>JAJOOS010021617.1:0-26221 GCA_029582725.1 Solanum chiquidenum
ACAGTTTTAGTATTTTCTTTTATATTAGTTTTTCATATAATAATATTATGTTTTTAGTTAAGTTTTTGTCATCTAATTTATTATCATATGATTTGCAAATTATAAGCTTCCGCATGACGCCCTAATCACCCTTCAGAACCCAACACTAATAATATGGAAGTATGTATATATTTTACCTTTACCACACACACTCTTCTCACAGAGAATCGTTCTCAATAATTTTCACCATTGTTACCACCACTTCTGCTAGATTCACTACCAATTCAATAAAACTCAAGCAACAAAAATGAAGAAGAAGGAGAGAAGGAAAGAAGAGGGAAGGGGGGACAAGAAGAAGAAGGATTCTTTGTTTTTGTCACCATAATTCTTTGAAGATATTAAAATTTATTATATCATGGGAGGGAATGGTAATAATACGGGGACTATGGTAAGACGTGAAAACACCCAATTTTATTCCAACCTCAATATGTGGAATTGTCTTGCGTCATATGTACTGAGATTGTTTCGGAGGCATGGTCCAAGCCTGGTGAAAAAATGAAATAAAAAAAAATCGAGAGGGGGGGACGGCCCTAAGCGAAGAAGAAGAAGAGGAGGAGGAGAAGTCAAACTTAAATGACTTGAAGAAGAAGTAAAAAAAATCAGACTTAAATGACTTTTAAGTCAAAAAATAAAAAGTAGGAAAAAAGTCAAACTTAAAATAACTTTTAAGTCAAAAAATAAAAAGTAGGGAAAGTGCTACTTTTGATTTTTAACTTTTTTTTAAAAGTCATTTTAAATTTATTTTAAGTTATTTTTAATTTTACCAAACACTACCAAAAGCTAAAAATGACTTTAAAGTAGGTTTGATCAATTCTTAAGTTAATCCAAACAGGCGAGGATGAAGAAGAAACATTGATATACACATTGTGATGTGGACATATATACACTATTTATACATGTTATACATATACACTTTATATACATTATGTATACAACATGTATAGATATTACATTTCCGCTACACACTCTTCCACTTGCAGATAATTGCTATCAATGAATTTCACCTTTCTTTTCTCAAAAAATTTCATTCCTACAACCAATTTTGCTAAGCTCTACTACCAAATTAAAAACAAAAATCAGCAAACAATAACCAAGCTCAAGCACAAGTGAAGAAAATAATAATAAGAACAAAGATGATGAATATTGATATACACATTATAATGTGAATACATATTATTTGTATAGATTATACATTATTTATACATCTTATATACATTGAATAAAGTGTATACACTATATTACACTGTTGCTACACACTCCTCCATTCACAAAGAATCTCTTAGTGAATTTCACTACTTGTAAATTATAAAGATTCTATTATTTTTGTTGTTGGCTTTGTTCAATTATTATCTAATGTAAATGTAAAAATATCAAATTAAAAAAGAAGAGAAGAATATAAGTGATTATTCTAACGTGTAAGAGAGAGGATATTGAGAATTTTACATTACATGCCAATTTAGGAGTACTAATTTATTTTTTATTTATAGAAACTTTTAAATAATTACCCAATTTAACAAAACATTTTATTTTTGTGGCAATTTAAGCCAACCACTACAACATTTGATTTTTGTTTTTTGTATTAAAATAGTTTTTGTATTGTTATGCTGAAATGACGGGTGGTTATATTGGTTATGGTGGTGTTATGATAGAAGAGGTGTGAAAAATAAGAAAAAAATATTTTTCGTGGTGTAAAGGGTGTTATCGTTTTATGTATATAATATGTATTCACATGTATATCATTATATGTCATACATATATGTTGCATATATCTCATGTATGTCTTGTAAAACAACATTATATACATGATGTACATATGCGCATATATATGTGTGTGTGAGAGAGCGGGGCATACATATGATGTGCACGTGACATATAATGTCATAATTATATTTTTTGGCCCTAAACTTTAAATGCAAATCAATCTAAAAACCTTCAATGCTACTCAAATTTTGTATATAGTCTCGTTTATATGCTTCTACTAATGAATTCCAAGTATGCCCACCTAAAATTTAATAATTAAAAAAAAAAACGTTAGGGGTTTTGCTGGCAGATGGGTGACCAGAGAAAAATATTACATGATAATTTAAATTTTTAATAATAAAATAAATACTAAGATAGTCAATCGAACTGAAAAAAAAAACAATAAAATCGAAGGACAGGAAGTCTGGCAAATTGTACTAATCTATTAAAGACTTTTTAAGGCTAAAGAAGATAGACAAGCTAGAATAAGTAATTTGTGTGCGCTCTGCCGATTGGGGTACAAGTCAAATTGTAAAGTCAAATAAAATTGATGAATTAAATTAAATTAGAAAAAAATGAGTCGTGATTCACTGGTTTGGTTTGACATTGAAAAACAAATCGACGATTCTTAATTTGGTTTGGTATTAAAAGAAAAAAGTCTAATTGAATAAATATATATGTATATATATAATATAGATAAAAAAAAATATTAAGTATAACCTACTTTGTTAATATATTTTTAGTTAGTTTATAGTTTTCAATGTTAAGCTATATTATTTTAAATTTGGGCTTGTAAACTTTTGTCAATATATTATTTTGTATTCAAATCGAAAGTTACAATTATACTGTTATAGATTTTTAGATTCGAAGTTAACAATCTACTTTGTAAATATTTTGCTTTGTATTCAGTTTGATTGTAGTCTTTAATCCTATAAATTTTACATAATGAATGTTGATATTTTAATAAAAATATTTTGTACTCATGTGAATTTTATTGTTTTTTGAAGATTTCTATTCATTTAACGTTTTCAAAGTTTAGTTTATCACAAAGGTAAGTGAAAATATATTTGGTCTCTTTTTTAATCACCGTATAGTTGTAAATAAACCAAAAAATATATAATCAAAAGAACCGACTAAAGCCAAAATAAAAGAAAAAATATGACTTTATGTTGTTTGATTTGATTTTTAGATTTAATAAATTGACATGTTTGATTTAGGTATTTTCTTTAGTGAAAATCAAACCAAACCGACATATGTAGGATCCGGCTCCTCTTTATTTCTCTTCTCTCAACTTTCCCAAGTTCTTGCTTTGATGAGAGACACATGACATAGTTAAAAATTAATGATCAAGATTTAATTGAATTAAAATAAGATTTTAATGATGATTTAGATGATTGATATATATTTCATAAGAAAAATAACAATACCACAATCATAACAATATATTATCTTGTCCATAAATATATTATTAAAAAAATCTCTTTTCCTAATCTTTTTTCTTCCTAGTATTATCTTCTGTTTTTGTCCATAAATATATTATAAAATAATTTCTCTTTTTCTAAATTTTTCCCCTGCGAGTATTTTCGCTATTAATTATATATGATAAACTAATTTTAAAGAGAAATTTCAAAATTGTTATCTAAGACTTACTCTTTTTTTTAAAAAAACAAACAGGAGATAAATACTCGTAGGAAAAAGAATTAGAAAAGAGAAACTTTTTTATAATATATTTATGGACAAGATATTATATTGTTATGACTTATGATTATGGTATTGTTATTTTACTTATGAAATATTAATTATCTAAATCATAATTATAATTGTATTTTAATCAATTAAATCTCAGTCATTATTTTTTACCTATGTCATGTGTCTCATATTTAAGTAAGAACTTGGAGAAAATGGAAAGGAGACATATCCACCTATGTACACCCCTAACCTTAATTTCCCAATGTCATTAGAAAAAATTTCATTCAAAAATTTGATACCTAAAATATGACATAGGTATTTGTGTAATTATAAACCATCCCAATAATAATAAAATAAATATTTTAAAATTAAACTATCATTAAATATAAAAATATGTCATATTTCTTAAATTGACTAAAAACGTGTCATATAAGTTAAAGACATATAATTATAACATAAAAATGTCATGTTCAATATATTTTCACAACATAGTGTACAGAGTGATTTTATTTCTATTTATATAGTGTGTAAAGAATTGTTTTTAATAGATGTTTGTGAAAAGAATTTTCCATAACAAGTTTAAAGTTTAAAAGAAATGTTAGAGTAGAAAATTATGATCATATACGGACCTATTGTGTAATTATTTTTTATTTATCACTTCATAAATTAATGAATCCAAATTTTATATTTTCAAATCCGCAAATTTCGATTAAATATTACTCGTAACTTCTTTTTATGTATTTTTGTTGCTATCATATTTGATATTGTGCTTTCGCCTATTTGGAGTTGTTTGACTTAAAATAAAATTATAATGCTTTGATTATATCATGATAGATAAATTTATATTTTATTAGAAGAAGGTTGTGTTTTAAAAAAAGAAAATATATATATTTATTAGGAAAAGAGAATTTTGTTAACTCAAAAGTAATAATAGAAGTATTTTTGAGTCAAGATATTAACGGCGTATGAGTATTTTTTAATCCAATTATCTACATATAATATTGTATTCAATTTCACATAAATACTAAATTGTGAATTTAATTATCATTATAAAATAATTTAAAATTATTATAAAAATCAATAAACTTTAAATTATAAATTTATCTCTATTAACAACATAATTTTTTTTAAAACTAAATATATACTAGTCTATAGTTGAGGAGCACTACTTCCCTACTAGCATAATTACATGTAAGATTCCTCCAACAAGCATGACTCATCATGCTTTGTGGATTTACAGCTATTTTAAACAAAGAAAATAGATTAAAGCAAAATCATGATATCATTAATTAATTAAATTAAATGGAACAACAAAAATTGAACAGCTAACAACCTTCTTTTAGTAACAACTAATAACAACAACAAACATACGAAATAATCTCATAAATAAAATCTGAGAATGATAAATTATACATAGAGCTTATGCAAATATTATCAAAGTAAAATGGAACCTCAAACATAAAATTGAATATGATCACTTCATATTTCTCTTCTTTATAAAAAAGCTTGCTTACTACGCTGAGTATTTTTCTTCTTTTTTTCCGGTCAGATGTTTGGTATCTGTATAGAGGCTCCAATTAATTTGAGTTCATGTCACATGAGGTTTATTTAAGAAGGAAGTGCTTTCTAATAATATTCTTTTCAATTATTAAAGTCGATATTAAAAATGAATAAGCTTCACATCAGTGGTTAATGAGATGAATGGTTTTCTTATAAGGCTTGAACAATCCTCATATTTCTTTTGGTGTTGCATTAGACACAAATGTCATATATTTACATGGTATCAAAACATAGTCCATCTCACCGATTTTGTGCTTCCAAATTAAATTTTCCCACGCCTTAGAAGTGCAGTTATAAGCGTGAGTTGGGTGTTGAAGAATAAAAAAGTCTCACATCAATAGTTAATATGACGAGTAATCTTCTTATAAGGTCTGAACAATCTTCCTCACACTTCATTTAAAACTAATTTTTAAATTAAATCAGACTCAAGTGTCATATCTCTACGATAAAAAGAATCTCATCAACAGCACCATTTTACAAATTTGGTTTGTACTGTTCTGATTTGTATCATAAAGTTGTCTTGAACAAAAGAGGGGAAGATAATTAGGCATGAAGTTGTTTTACAAATTGGTACATTCTAAATCCATGGCAGAAATAAAGCAAAAGTAAAGTACAGAAAAGTATTTCCAAGAAATGGATATTTATTACCAGACAAAACCTTATGGAATCTGATAAAATAAAATACTAGAGCCTATAATAGAAATTTCAACTGAAAAAAAAAAGCAATGCATGTGGTTACTTTTTGGTACAAGAAAACATAAATATCTACTTTTTTTTTTATTTTTACTTTTTACTTTTTACTTGCAAGTGCTGTTTGGCATCCATCACCTGATAACTTTTACTCTATTTTGCCAAGTAAACTGCAAAGTACTCTTAAAAGGACAAGGTAGTAGTACTGATAAGTAGTTCATTTTAAGCATTTTTCGAAAGTCAATTTGATTAATTTTTAAAATTAAATTATATTACATTAATTTGATTTTTTTAAAAATAATCAGATATTCAATAACTATACGAAAAGTACTATAAATTCCATTTTTTGCATATCAATATGATGAAAAAATACATCGTAAAATATTAGTCAAAGTTATTATTGTTTTGACTCTACAAAGGAAAATTATAACAATTAAAAGTAGACGAACTATTAATTATGCTAATGCTATTCTAAATATAACTTTGCATATAGTTATCGTCTTAAATAGGGGCGGTTAGATTAGAATAGGTGACTTTAAGTAAACATTGATCCTTTTCTTAATTTACTACTATTCTTTTTCTGTCTTTTTATTTTTCTATCATATTCAAAATAGATATTTCGTGTTTAGTTTTAAAAAATGAAAGATAATTTTTTTTATTCTTATGGTTAACAGGTTAAGTATTTTACTCTCGTAGTTTTAAATTAACTATTGTATTTTTTTTAAATAGTAAAATTACTTGTTTATAAGATGTGTCAAGTCAAATATAAACAAGTAAATATGGACGGAGGGAACAATAACTATTGGATTGTTCAAAATCAGAATTAAACTTAAAACAATTGAATGAAATGTGAATATTTTTTGGTAATTATGATTTTTTTTTGATATATTACGAGCATTTTTAGGAAAGAAAATATTAGCTTTTTGGAAATTCTAGTTATAAGCTTTGTCCATCGGATGAGCATTTTATGAGCAAACAAGAGGTATCAAGTATGAAGTACCGTAGTACAGATCAAACTCCACCTTTATATTCTTTCTATTAACTTTTTTATTTATTTAATTTTTTTGAAAGGAGCATCATTTAAAATCATAATGAAAGTTTGATAAACTTTTTTATTTGGTACTCTTTTCCCTTTTTAATTCTTTAATGCATAATATAATTAAAGATAAAAGAAAAACTGAGAGCAAAAATGATTAGTTATAATAAATAAGTACTATACTACCTAAATAAATAATTCATAAAAGTGATTCTTTTACCCTAGGAAAATTTCATTAACTGATTTAACATAATTATATAACTACTTTGAGCATCACTTCATTTGTGATTAAGATGTTATTTTCATAACAATTGATTATCAACCCGCGAGTGAAATTTCAATCTCATCGTAAGAGACTATTTTCGAAAGAAAGCAAATAAGAATACAAAATAGTATGATAATCGAAAAATAACATAACAAACAAGAACACAAAATAGTACAATAATCAAAACAAAAGAAATATCAAAAGCTAAAGAAGCATTAACAATTTTCAAATTTCCAAAGTCAATTACTAGAATATTGCATAAATTTTCAAGCTATTTTCCATCATCATCATAGTAATAATAAGAACAATAACAATAATCATCATCAGCTTGTCACCCCTCATAGTCTAAGGGGTAAAAAAGGAAAGAAAAATTCACCAACATCTATTTGTAACCCAGCAAACCTTCATAAAACCAAATTTCTGGGTTCACAAATGGTTGAAAAATAACAAACAAAAAAAAAATACTTCCTACAAATCTCCACAAGGTTAGGCCAAAGGTAAAAAAATAAAACCCTAAAACCTAAATCTTCCTCCTCAAATACCGGGTCGGGTCGGGTTAAACCCTAGCCTTCTGAAGCAAAGGAGTAAATCCATGTGAAGCAGCTTCTTTACAAGACTGATCTAAACCAGATTCAGAAATCTCCATCAAAATTTCATCTAACCCTAAAACACCGAATCTCTGTTCATCAATTTCAAGCAGACTCAGAATCTCTGAGAACAACTCAACCTCACAGGGCAAAACCAATCCTCCGGTAGGTTGAAACCCGAACTCCTCCTCCGCCTTATCAAGTAACGAAATGAACACAGGTAGATTCAGAAATCGAGTAGGAATCACAAACCGGCGCCGCTCATTCTCATCAACCCCTACGTAAACCGCCAATGAACCGGACGGCGTACGGCGGCGGGAGTTCGAATCAGGTTGCGCCATTTCGTCGGAATCGGAAGAGGAGTAAGAGAGAACGGAACGAGGACGAAGAGAGTTGTCCTTCCATCGCTTAACGACTTGTTTAAGGCGAACAATTTTGGTAATCATGTGAACATTTTTGATAGAGGCCATTGTTGATGCTGCTTCTAAGCTTTTTCTCGGGATGTGTAATGTGAGAGAGAAAGTGAAGAGAGAGGTTTATTGTTATTTGTTAAAAGAGATTTTATAGGAGAAAAATGGCAGTTAGAACGACTTGAAGAGCGGGCGTGGAGTGGTAGTGGGTATGGTATCTCATATCTGAAAAAAAATAAAATATGTCCAGATAATTTCGTGATTCCTCATCTAAGTATTATTATCCCTTTTCTTTCTTTTTTTTGGCTAAAGAAAAAAATATTATTTTTTATTTTATCACATAAAAAATTATTTTAATTATTTATCAGTTCAACTAGTAAAAGTTACTCTTACTCTTAAAAAAAAGATCGCATTACTTAATTATTTTATGGTATGATTTGCCTTTCAAATGAACTGATCTTTAATTTATGTAATATTATAATGCGAAATATAAAGTTATGTCTCGAAAAAATTAAGGGGCAAAAATGTGTATATATATATTGGCAAGTTTACCTACTTTGGGCAAAAGGTTAGATATTCACATATGAAAGTGTGGTTTTATGAAGGTTAAAAATCAGATGTTTTGGCATGATGTTTAGTATGATTTGTAAAGGTAAAAATTTAGATATTTTTAGTGAGATACGTGTCAAAATTGGTTAAACTTTCAATTGTGTATATATAAATCTTTCATGTATTTTGCACCTCAGATATGCAGGATTGAAATGCATGTAAAACGGATTGAAAAAATCATATATGTGCGTCTAAACAAAAAATAAAACATATCACATATTTGCCTTCGTATGTAATTTTTTCATTTTTTTTTGTTAAACTAGAACACGCGATTGGATAATATTAAAAAAAATTACCGTGTTAGAAAGTTGAATTATGTTAATTTTTTGTAGAATGTTAAAATATTTCAAGTTAAATGTTTTTAGAGGTTATTTGGATTGATTTATTTTAAATATTCAAAGACAAAAATTAAAAGTTATTTTGGTTGCTATTCTTTTGATTATTCCCAACCCATTCTATGTAAAGTAAATTAATAATCTCATTAAATATGTTAAAATTTTAAATAATTCACTCATTTTAAATTATGAAAAGATCTCATCGATTCACTTAATATAAACTAGAAGAAGTTCCTTTATTAGGAAATCAGAGAACTTCTCCGTGCAGTAGTGAAGGATACTAATTAATTTGAAAATAATATGTTAGATAGATTTACTCTACATTCATCATCATCTCATTAATATAAAAAGGTGTTCCGACGAATTTGCATTTTTAATTGATTTATACACATTTTAAAAAGAAAATAATTTGAAAATTGGTCACGAAAATCCACGAGCTATAACAATCTTAATTACATGAATAAATTTCTTATCGCAATTTAATACTACTTTTTTTTCCACCATATTAATTTTCTTCTTATTTATTCGAGTAACGGTAAAAATAGAAAAAAAATAATTAATTTCATCTTCTTCTTTTTTCAAATGACACTATACTATGTTTGGGACTCGGACATAAATATCGTTATTGTACTATATATTTTGATTAACTTTTTTCAATAATCATGATTAAAAAAAATAGATCGAAGGTAATTAATATAATAAAAGATTGAGCTCTATTAATTTTTTAAATCTGAATTGTTAGCCCATCAAGTTATTACTATTGGCAACTAATTAATTATTTGAACATTTATCAAATACTGCTTTGTTGTAAATTAATTATATAGCACGCATTGACTCGATGACTTTAAACACTCTGGCTTGATGTTTTTGGACTCTAAATTATTGAGCCATTTTGAGTTTTATAATTACTCTACATTTTCAGATTCAGTGCACATTAAAACTTGATAAATGGTTACTTTAAATACTAATCAAATTGACTCATAAAGTAAAGTAAAATTTTGACTACTTAATGATAAAGTTGGAGTTAGAAGATCATATATGGATTTATCAGATATAGTAATGTTTGTTCAAATAAAGTATTTATATTGAAAAATATTTTATAAAATGTGTTATAATTATTAGGGAAAAAGATTTGAAATATATTCGAATTTTGACCGAAATTATTGTAACAATTTCAAACTTTGGGCAGAACATATTACCCTCATACACTATTTAATAGTGTATTTTAAAGATATATAAGTGTCCAGCTGAACAAATTACTATTTATAATGATGCAATTTTTATGATGTCCACGTGGACACATATATATCTTTAAAATACACTATTAAATAGTACATGTGGTAATAGGTCCTGCCCAAAGTTTGAGATTGTTACAACAATTTCGATCAAAGTTTGAAATTAATTTTAAATTGAGATAGTCCAGACATGTGATGCGGATATGCACATCTCTTCAATATAGCTTACTGTGATATGACCTAAGATAGAAAATTATGAAGAATACAAACTAAGGTAGAAGGTTAGTAGATAGAAGTTCATCCATATTAGTACATTGTCGTATTGTCCTTACTAGTAGTTGTAGTACTACGTTTGTAGTTTCTTCTTTTTTGTTTATATTTGTTGTTTCGTGTAATTCACTTATAGTAGTATTATTTTGTTTTAGTATTGTTCTATCACTATCGATTGTTTCTTATATTTTCATTACGTCTTTTTTAAAAATATTTTTAATTTAAACTAAGAATTTATTTAAAATAACCTCTATACATATAGATAAAATTTACGTATATTCTACGCTCCCTCGCGAAAATAAGTATTTTAAGAGGGAGATATTCAGTTAATAGTGGTTAGTCAAAGCCAAACTGAAAATCAGGTTCCATGTTCCCATCCTCCACGCCTCCCAACTTTTTACCTAGAAAAACCCGTCACGTGTATACAATCATACAACAGATCTCATGTTTTTTTAAAAATTAATCTTTTAATTAGCACTTTAAATTGTTTATAATTAATTAATCAACCTACTCCTCTAACTTTGTAGGGTGGAGGAGTAGTTTGGCCAGAAAATTTAACCAAAATTTGGCCAGAAAATTAAAAAAACTATAATTTTTTTTTATTTTAAAATAAATTAATCTTTTTTTATTTTTTAGTTAAAAGGTATTAAAGTTAAAAGGGTAAAAATGCTTTAAAATATAAAATAACATAGATAAATTATCATTCTGGGCCAAAAAAATTTTTCCTAATTAATATTACTTTTATTAATATTAGAATAGTAATTTATGATACAGAAAACATTTTTAAAATGTTTTTTAAGAAGAGTGTGAATGCATTTAACTCAATTGGTGGAAGTAAGTCAAGTTGATTAAGTAAGAGTAATAGTTAGGTGTGCATAGGTTGGTTGGGTTTGATTATGTATTATCGATTTGATTTATTGATTTTCGACTTTTATATACGTTAAATTAATAAGATATTCTTTATTGATTTTCGATTTATCGTTTTGATTATTAACGGTTCGATTTTTTATTTACTCAATAAGAAAATGCTCATAAAATAAATATATGACTTTTCATTTTTTTAAAATTTTGGCGTGAAACAAGCAAATCAGCTGTAAATGCTTTGATATACTGAAACAAGAAATATAATGAGAAATTGCATTAATAAGAGTAGATGTAGTACGAAAGCTACAATAACATATTACAACCTAAACATAAAATGGAATTTCTTATGTGAAGTAGAAGTAGTGTAAAGTGTACAGACTGTAGTAAAAAGTAAAGTAGTAAATTACTATCGTCTTAATGAGTTATCAGTTTACCAATAACCCAACACTAAAAACCGATATCGAATCGGTAACCCAATTTATTTTTTATATAAAATCATTAAAATTCCGTTAACCCAATAAAAAAAATTCGGTTCAATTTATAGGTCGATTCGATAACCCAATAATTTTTATAAAATCATTAAAATCTTATTAACCCAATAAGACTTTTTTCGGTTCGATTCTTGAACACCCCTAATAATACTCACTTCGTTTCATATTAATTGTCAAAGTTCTTTTTTATATAATCATAAAAAGTTATAAATAAAATTTACTTTTTTATTAATTTATATTTAACTTTTTTCCATGTTAATAATATAGAGTATTATTTATTTTTATTTTTTTAAAAAAGAAAGTGTAATCTTATAATATAATAAATATTTTTGAATAAACATTTTTAAAAATCAAATTAGGAAATGATTTGCAGTAATGTACGGTCCATGAACGTGGAGATGCTTCCATTAAAAGTAGTGTCGTATATACAGAGTTGACCAAATACATTTAAATTTATAAAAATAGAAGATAACAATAATTTGTCCACATGCCACATGATTAAAAATGAGATTAACAGCAGATTATTTATCTAATTTTAAAAAAGAAATGACAACAAATCAAGAGCTGTTTCTCTCATTAGTGGATTAATAGTTTTTTTCCTCCTCTTGTAAATATGTGTATAATTAATTTGTTATTCGCTTGTTTTAATTATTATTTTTTATATTACTTTTTTTTTTTAAAATTCTAACTTTTCACATTATATTTTTAAGAACATAAAATTAAAAATAAATTTAATATATTTTATATATTTTTATTTTAGTACTATACTTTTATATATATTTATTTAAATTTTATTATAAAATTAAATTCAGACATATAAATTAAAACGAAAGAAATAGAGGCTGTGCATGAGCATATGCAGTTTGATATTTACATTTGTTCTTTATAGTACACCTAAAGTTGTATTTACAGTACGAATAGATTTCCACTAGACTAGTCTACGTCAAAACATCATTTTTATGAAAAGACAAGAAAGTGATGGGTCACATTATCGAGAGGGCTGATAGCTCCAAGATTAGCTAAAATATTATTCAATTTATGTGTTTTGAATTATTTATTGGGAAAAGGATAAATATACTCCGAATTATCGTAAATGGTATGTAGATACTTTTCGTCATATTTTTGGAACATTGGTGCCCCTGCTGTCCAAAAACTATAGCATATATACCCTTTATATTAACGGACATACATATATCATAATTTATCTACCGATCCGACATTTATTAAATATCGGATCGACGGATAAGATTGTGCCACGTGTCTCTATTTAGTCTTCCGTTAGAGTGAAGGGCATATATGCTCTAGTTTTTGGATGGCAGGGGCACCAATGTCCCAAAAGTATGACGGAGGGTATCTGCATACCATTTACGATAGTTCGGTGGTATATTTATCTTTTTTTCCTTATTTATTTTTTAATTTTTATTCGATCTTTAGTATTAATATTGAAGCTCAATTAATTTGAATATAGTGCGTAGGGCTCTATTCGGAAGAAAAGTCTTCTCTACTAAGAATTTCTTATACTCAAGGCTCAAACTTGATATCTTTAATTACGACATAATCAACTTCATCTATTGCACCATATCTAATATGCGTTTGAATTTTAAGGGTTGAGTTCTTTTTATTTTAACTATAAATTTTAAAATAAAATTTATATATTTTAAATTACGTTAAAGATTTGATTAACAATAATAAATACTAATAAATTTTACGTTGCATTTACTGCTGGTGGTGTTTTTTTTTTCCAAACCTTTGAATGAAAAAGTTAATGTGCGATGAGAGGAGTTGCTCGGATGGTAAGCACCCCTCACTTCCAACCCGAAGATTGCGAGTTCGAGTCACCAAGGAAGCAAAAAAGGATGGAAGCTCCTAGGCCGGGAAGGTAAAAAAAAAAAAAAAAGAAGTTAATGTGCATACTTTTTTATTTATTTTTGTTTATTAAAAGTATTGGTTTCAAGTTAGGGCAAATATATTGGACCACAAGCACCAAAAAGGGATACTAATCAACCATATTATATCTTTGAGAATTAATTTAGGTTTGTGATAATATAGGTTCAGAATAACAATTTTAACCTATAAATATGTTTCCATAACATGATTAACAATGTTCAGCATGTTGATATGTATAAGATGTATAAGTAAAAAGGGGGTGACAAAATCAGCCTAAATCTATATGACTCGTCTAATTGTGGATTATGACTCATAGTTTAGCCCATCTCAATTTTGTATAGGGTTGGACAATGAGCTATTTATTACTTCAGCTCATTGCCCATCTTAATCTACTTAAATTCATCTCAAACAACTCATTTGTCATCCTAGATAAGTATATTGTGATAGTCGCACTCTCATATTGATAAATGATAATCATATTCTAAGAATCACATGTCATGACGCAAGTCCATGACAAGTATTATATTGTTTGTCTTAACCCAATAAACCTAAGAAATATTTTTTAAGTATAAAACTTAAATATACAATTTATATTGTTATCAAGCCTAAAAACCAACATACCATTTGAATTTATACTATGTCTTGAAAAATTTTATACTTATATATGTTTGAGATTTGTCTAAAGTGTAATTGTGTAACCAATGGCGTACGCAGAATTTTTTTTCAGCGATGTCACTCTTAAAGGGGCAAGAATGACTCAAGAATAAAATCAATGAAGATTTTATTTTAGGCCTCCAAAAATTTGAGGCCCCATTAATAGTGAACTTTATGAAAAAATATTTTTCTTGAAAATATAATTTTTTGATTAAATTAAAAAATTTGTCAACTCTTTAAATTAGAAAATAATTTTAAATTTTAAATTAAACCACTCAAATAATAGAGTAATAGAGGATTGCGGACAATTGTAATCAATTTAATGAATCCTAAATTAATTGTAACAAGCAAATAGAAAAAAATAAATTATTATTATGAACAAATAAAAATAAAAATTCAAGCACATAATAAAAAAATAGAATAGCAAAAAAAATACTAACATGATATGGAGATTCAAGATGTCGAATAACGATGATTGATGATTTGAGATGCCGAATAACGATGATTGATGAACAAGAACGGAAAGAAAATTAAAGAAACTCACAAGTCACAAATATACAAATACAAGAATTTAACGGGTCAATACTATTTTTATTTAACTATAATTCTAATTGATAAAGGACTCAAAGATTTTGAGTTTTATTTTAATTCTAAAAATAAAAAAGAGTAGTTAAATTAGAATGATTTGTAGGTTTTTAATGAAGGGACCTACTGTTTGAATTTAAAACAAAAATTTAAGAGGTAAAAAAGAAGTCAAAAAAAACAAAAAAAAACGCCCGGAATTGAAATCGAGAGGTTACACAGTGCTTGCGGCGCCTTTGCCAACTGAGCTAGGAGCTTTCTTTTGCAAGCAATTTCCTTTTTAGTTATATTACCTTTAAATTTGTTTTTTTTATAGGTATATTCCGTAAAAAAATTCGATGAATCAGTGTCACATTGACATGTATGTAAATCGACCCCTGTGTGTAACATACTTCTCTTCTTCGAAATCTTACTACAGTAAAATAGAAATCCGCGGTTGACTCATCACATCACATTTTATATGAATGTAATATATTTCCCCTTTAAAGCAAAAGAATAGTAATAAAGCTTTTGAAAATGGTAGACGTGTTAATTTTTCCATCATATGAAAAAGGTTTACCATTTATAGAATGGTCCAGTACTAGACTTTGAGGGTGGGCTATCACCCTTTAAAGATATTTACTACCTTTAATGCAAATTAATATAAGTGTAGAGCTAGCTAGCTAGGTCTAGACACTAAATTACCAAAGATAAAAGATGAGTTTGGCCAATTAGTTATATCATTAATTTTGGTCACTCACAATATCATTTATTCTATAACGGTTACGCATTCAGTATGGCTACATGATAATTCAACATGTTTTATGAGTAATCCATTATATATAAAAATAATAATTAGATTGAACGTAATAACATGAATTCATATTACAAATTTCCCCTCTTTTAATTTGATTTAACAGCTTGTTTGCAAGTATAATTGCTTATGGTGTATTCTCATTATTTATTAATGTATCATAGTTATTATACGCATAACATGTCATAAACTTGCATGCACAATATATGCTGTCCTCAATGTATGCTACTTCCGCTTCTAATAAATGTAGTCATTTCTAATCTAATTTAGTCATGTAATTATCACACATTCATTTTAGCATTCGCATCTACCAGACGCGTTGAATTTTAGTAGCCCAACATGCATTCTCTTGAAACGTGTTTTAAGCAAATGAGAATTTCCCAAAGGCAAGGCAAAGCACTCGAGAACAATAGGCACTTCAAGATACCACTTGTTGCAAAGGAAACATCAAAATTGATTTTTTCACCATTAACTGTGAACTAAATATCCGATACACTTACGTCATAAATAAGTTGTCCTACAAAAAAGATATGGATATATCTGACCCTCTTTTCTCTTGACGAACCCTGCTTCCTCACATTTATAGGTGTTAGCTAAATCAATCTCAGGCAGATTTCAACTTGGCAGATGTGGACGCCAGATGTGAAAGGGTTCTGTGTCCAACAAACAGTAAGAAGATCCCTACGAATCCAAGCGCTTTCAGTGTTGTGAACAGATTCAACTGCACGCAGAAAAACAAAAAAAAAATGTAGTCAGCAAGCAAAAGTATTTTGTCTAACATGTAAATCTACTTGCGGAATTAGAGCCTTCCACAGATTTATAAGGGCAGCTGAACACCCTTCGGTTTTTTTTCCCATGGCAGGTCATTTAGGATTTCATTGTCAATTGAAAAATGTTAAGCTGAAGTCTGCCGGTGCTTAGAAGTACTGATCTACCAGTTAATGTTTTATCAAGAAGCATTAAATAATAAGCAGAATCACGACTAAATCACCATTTAAAAAAGGGCCAAACAAACTGCCTGGTACTAGCGTTGCAAAACGCTTCTGCTATAGCTACAATTTTTCAACAACTAACGTGGCAGTTGTGAGAAAGGAATGGCTGTCACCAATGTCAGTGGGAGCAAAAGAACCACATGTATTTTGTATTTCTCCTTTGATAAATGCCCTGAATCTTGTATTAAAACATTTGCAGTAGACTAAAGTTTAAGAGAAATCCCGAGATTCAGTTAATCCTATTAGCTAATTAAAAAGGACATTTTCTAAGACCTTGCAGAATTCCTATAACTAATTATGAGGATTTGTAACTTGTAAGGGTGTCCTCTGCAGAACTAAATGACCAATATTCCTCAGCTAAAAAAGAAAAGGGACAGGGAGCCTATCCCCCCCTCCCCCACCAAAAAAACAAACCCCCACCCAATGTTTTATAAAATCTATACATAACAGAGGTTTTCAATCTCATAAGCCATTAACCCGCTAAAAAAGGGTCTTTGCGACCAAAAGTGCAGCCGCTTTTGAAGAAAAGAGCATAATAATGATATACAGGAAGCAAAAAAAGAAACCAAAGGACAAACCTTCAACCAGAACAGAGAATAAAGTGATAGAACAGCCGCAATGGCAACGTGGAAAAGAATGGCAAATGCTGCAGGTGCTGATGCTGTTGGGAAGTTCTTCAGGTTCACACATAGTCTCAAAAGCTTCAAAAATACATGAAAGCACGATAAATTAACCACAACAAAGGCATTTCAGGCAAGGGAGAAGATGTTAAGCTCCACATCGAAGCCAACACATAACAACAAACTGAAATAGAACCAACCAATCATACAGCTATTATCTCTTATGTATTCTTCTCTTTAACAATGGTGTCAAGGGAAGATCGTGTGCACCAAAACTAATCCACCAGGTACATATTACCCCATCAGTACAAGTACCGGGTAACTCCACCTACCAAGGCTTAGATAGATGGGAGGAAATCACCTTTCTTTAGTTCTATTGGAGCTTGATCCCACAGCTATTATCTCTTCTTTTTATATATTTCGTCTTTTTTAAGTGTTGGGAGGGGACACTGCTATTCATTACATTTAACTTATTTAAAAAAAGAAAATCAAGCATGGTTCAGAGAAAAAACCTACCCCAACCAAAAATCCAACGAATGGCAAAAGAACAAGGGCCAGAAATGCATAAGAAAGGTTGCTCGGAGGTCTTTTCTCTGGAGCCCTGAAAATGTGAGCTATTTCTGCCTTGGGCCCAAATCTAGAGGAAGGGTCAACAGCCTGAGGAGGTGGACGTGCTGCCTTCTCTGGAGCCTCTGGCAAATCTAATGTAACAGATCCCAACGGTTGCAAGAACGAGTTCTCCTGGAGGAAACAAATTGGTCAGCTCAAGATACGACAAAATGTTTCAGATCCAATATCCAATATCCAATATCCAATATCCAATATCCAAATTTCTTTAGTGCATGTTTTCCCCCAAAAATTGACCAAAATATGGCACTCTATGCAGCTTTAATGAAGTTGGAATCCATACATACCATTACAGCATCTCCAACAGTAAGTTGAATATCATATCTACCCGATAGATAGAAAAACTGTTCAACAAGTCCAAGGAAATCCTACAAGACAGAATGCCAATTAAGAATTCAGCGGTTAGCTCCTTTTTAAAGATGTCAGTTTTGGAGTTAGAGGCAGTTGCACACGTTTCTTCTTGGAATTGGAGTTTGTGCGGAACTCGCAAAACACGTCCACATTATGTTAAGCAGTAGCAACAGAGTGCAGAAAAAAATTTCAGAACTTACTAGTATTATTTCGAATTGTTTCCCAGAATTCCCGACCACAAAGATATGCTCCACCTTGCTCTCATGACTCAACTTGAGGAAAGCCTGCAGAACATCTCATAAGTCCACCAACTGGATAATAAAGAGTGCAACTTATTGAACACATAAATCAGGATCCCAACCTGGTGTGGCTTTAAAGCATGCCCAAGAGGAGAAGTTAATTGAAATGACAACCGTAGCTTCTGAAGATGGTTTGCTGATAAAGAGATGGAGTTCTTTCCAGCCAAATCAAGCCTGTATGAAACACCCCCAAGACAAAAGAAAAACTAATGAAGGCTTATAAAAAATTAATGCATACAATTTGTGTAATAATAGAAGACGATTCCACATGGCTAGTCAAAGAAGTTAGAACACTAATTTCAGTGTGATGCAGTCTCCAGGTTTTCAAGCTAAAACAAGTTCAATGGAAAGAGAAGATAGGTAATGCCAATCTAGCATCAAACTTCACCAAATTTACTGGCATACCATTAAATGTACTCAAGCGCCAATTTCCAAAAAAAAAATCCCAGCAAGGAAGTCATAACAAAGTATGGAAAGGTTAAACTACGAGCAAGTGAAATCTCAAGTCAAACTACGAGCAAGTGAAATCTCAAGTCAAACTACGAGCAAGTGAAATCTCAAGTCAAATCAGCAAGTATTACAACTTTATGAGGATTCTTGCAAACTAGCTATATAACTTTTTTGAACTGAAAAACTTAAAAAGTCCTGCAATCAACCATTAGGCAGACAATGTCAAGTTTATCAATGATAAAGAAACTCTGACTAGTAAAACCTTTGGAAGGAGTCCTTAAATAACAGTTCAGTTATTTGGTTTCACAGCTCCCGTAGAGACTCTACTTTCATGAGCCTTGAACCTCTACCAGTTGTTAAATTAAACTATTGAAAGCAACTATGTGCAGGAAGTAGAAGTGAATAAAAAGCTACTTGTAATTAAAAATATACAAAATAAATACTATAACAAAATAGCTTTTAAGAACAAGAGGAAAAGAGAGAAAAAATATGTGTCTATGTTCCTTATATATTGAATTGACAGTATCACCTACCTGAAACAGAAATAAGTTCCACTAATGACATTGACAATAAATAACTAATATGTGCAGAAAATGGTAAAAAGAGCAGCCAATGATTAAAAGAGGGAACTTCAAAATGGATATCACGAAGGAGATGAGAAGGATAAGAAAGGAAAAGAACATACTTTTTACGAGTTTCAATATTCCCAAGATCACTGTCAAGAACAGAAATCTCTGCATTATCAACTTTAATAACTCCTGTAACGTATATGGGTACTTTTGTTCTTCCTCCAGTGGCATAGATCATTTTGTGCTCTGAATCATGAAGAACAATCTACAAGATCATCAAGAGGAAAGGAACATAAATTGGTCAAATGAAGATCGACACGGAAAGAAAATTTTAATAAAGAAGGAAAAGAAGATGCCATACCTCGAAAGTGAAAATGTAACTGCCAACATCAATGTCTTTGGGCAAAGCATCCAAGTAATGCACGGCATTTCTATGGTCAAATTTGAGATCCTTTATCATGGTGGCAGACAAATATTCACAAAGTTAATAGCAAGCAGAGATGTTAAAA
Source organism: Solanum chiquidenum (assembly GCA_029582725.1). Classification (NCBI taxonomy): domain Eukaryota; kingdom Viridiplantae; phylum Streptophyta; class Magnoliopsida; order Solanales; family Solanaceae; genus Solanum; species Solanum chiquidenum. The sequence continues at coordinate 20,154 of JAJOOS010021617.1, forward strand.
CTACTTCCAAAGAAAATATTAACAGCTATATCTTATGCACGAAACCACAAACAAAAGCCCCTTAGCACCTGATCAATAACAGAGGCATCCTTTGAACCAGAGCTGAAAATCTGCTTGAGTTTGACTGTCAGAGAAGGTGCAGCAGCTCCCAAAACAGTGTTTACGCTTACCTAATTGTATCAATAACAGTCCATCAATTTCAGATATGCTGGTGAAACTTATTAGAGCACCAAGATAACAGGATACATGATACAAGAAAGAATGCATCACATTTTTCCTCAGAGGAATAACTGTTAAAAAAGCCACACATGAATCATGCCAAAACATTGCAACTAGACACAAAGCAGGTTGCGTGCTTTGTCTAGCTTATACAGAGATTGGGCGATGGCACCGAGGTAATGAGGGAGGTGTCTCAGCAAATTCAACCAACTGTTTTTTTTCGTAATAAGATTAAGATTAATTTAAATGATAGATGAGCGCTCTGCTTGAAAAAGGTGGCACTACACAGAAAAACGACCAGTTAATATGTCTGAATTAGAAACTTGAAATGCATTTTGCCATCTTGAGAAATTTAATAATATCTTTTATAAAGAAAATTAATATGGTCTGCGACGTGATTGATATAGTGTTTACTTGACATACTGGTTGCAGCATTTCAATTCCTCCACCCTTATATTGGCTTTTCTTTTAGTTATTTTATGTTTTCAGATTTTGATGCTTTTTATTGAAGCCACTAATTTTCGTCTAGAGCATACCCTCTCCGAATCTTTTTTTTGTAGATCTCTATGTCTCAACTCTCAAGTTATCACTAAAGAAACACCCAAAACTGGAAAATATAGTCTCAAAGACTTTATAGTCTAAATCCGAAAATTGAGGAATACAAGGAAAGCAATTATGAAAGAAACATAGAGTGATGTATTCAGAATTCAAGAGAATTATATCAAAAACGTCACACCTTAAGCTGGTCCTTTCTAGTCAACGAAAGAATGCTGGTCGGGAGTGATAATATCAATGGAATGGAGACCCTGCATTTCAAAAAATGCTTGATATGTAAGTATAGAAATGGTGCTGGCCTGCTTGCAGCAACGATGCTACATCTAAACTCTACCAGCAAAAAGCCAAAAACACAACATTTTACAGAAACAAAGCAAATGCATAAAAAATCAGAAAAAGTGAAAACAAAGTATATTGCTATGAACCTATTGTTTTCCAAGGAAGCCAATGCTTCAATTTGATAATACAAGTCCTTCGCATTTCCAGGAACTCCAGCACCAAGGAGAAACCTTGCCAAACCTAGAATTTTGTCACCTGGAAGCTGCACATCATAAAGGAAAGTATTATCAAGAATGACTGTCATCAAATTAGAGAAAGAAAATGACATGTGCTACACAACATACATTTAAATTTTCGGCAGACACTGCGGCAAAAGCTGTAATCCCACGCACTACAGCTGATGAAGCTGAGAGGGGACCCTGATGTCCATGAGCATCAGCAAGTTTTTCATCAAAGTAATAGGCTCCATCATCTGTAATATGATATGACAACAATATTATCATAGACGTTCTTTTATTAGAACAAAGGGAGCTTCTGAAATTTCTGTTATAAATTGTCACCTCCACCAGCTCACAGAAAGAGAAAAAAAAGAGGTATATACCGTATTTCTCTAGACCATCAAGAAGCTTCGATATATCATTTTTCACCATGCTAATCTGCCAATGCACAGTAAATATGGGGTTGAATACAAAATACAAAAGATATTACACAGAATTATGTGAGTGGTAATTAAAAAACAAAAATTAGAAGATTAATGGCATTATGTATAACCAAGTAAAGCATGCAATAACTTAAGCATGTAACCTGACATAACGGTCAAGCTGAGACACAGACATAAAAAAACTTCAAATCAAGTAAGACGAAATGTTGGGTCTTTACTTTTGACAAGTGACACTCAATGTCAAGAGAATGATTTTGATGTCTGCTTTAACTCCTGAATGCATGTTAACTCAAAGAAATAACTATGTATCCTCCTCCCTTTTTAACTAAAAAGAAAAAAAAAATTGAAATAAGAAAAAAAGCTACAGAGGTCACTACCACATGAGATGTATTATTAAAGTGTCTTAATCCCATTTGGCACCTCTTTACACCCATGGATAATTAACCCACAGGAAAAGGAAGGCAATCAAAGACGGTTTTGTTAATCATTCTCTATAGATAAATTACACGCTACCCTCCCCAGACCCCATTTTGTGGGATTTCACTGGGTATGTATGTTGTTGTTGATATTGTTGTTTCTATAGTTAAATATTGAATGTGTAAAACTTAAACACATTTAGTGACAACCATATAACTGCATATGAAATACTTTTTTTTTTTTGATAAGTGACTAAATGGTCACATAAAATACATCCCAATGTAACCCACTTCAGTAATAGTTGCTGTCCACCTGACCTTCAATACCAATTTTATCTTGACGGCTCAAAATGATGTCATTGATATCACACCTCGTCGGTGTCATTATAAAAAAAAAGGATGGATTTACTTGGAGCTGTTGGTAATACGTGGGTAAAATTTGTGGTGAAATGTGTTACTTGGATTATTAGGAAGGAAAAAGGTGAAGTCTAATTACATTTGGAACACAATGCACTGAATGTAACTTTTCTCGCAGCATGCTGGCATAAACTATGGATAAAAGAGAGTATCTCATGTCCAATTTGAAGTAAGTTGCAACTGTTCTTGATGTTGTTTTGTATTGTTTGTGATAATTTGGTATCTACACTTGCTTGATGCTTCAAATGTGACTTGCTGGTGCGATTAAATAACAAAGTTCTATTGTTTTTTGAAAGATATTCAGCTGGAGAAGGACCATACAGAAACCAAAGAAATCAGTATGGGAGCAAGGAAAAAATTACTGAAGGAATGGGCCAAAAGAACAAGATGGACGCGTGAAAGAGCTGAAAGAAGGGACTAAGTTCAGATAAGTATAGCACCTAGGTCCCAGAGATACTTGAGACGCCTAGTTCCTAGACACTGTCGCATGTGGTCATGTAGCGCCTACGATCAACCTGAGTCCCATTACCTACAGAATCTCCACCATCCGCATATTTAAAGAATTCTTCCCTATTTCAAGGATTAATTTTAGGCAAGAATTTGAAGAGAGAAGATTCATGAAGAAAACCTCTCCAAAAGAGTTTTTCCTCAAATAGGATTATGATATTGGACCCTCTTACTTTCAAGTTTGGTGAACTTCATTATTCTAGGAATATGATGTAAGTCAACATGTATTTTACTTTTACAACACACTTTTTGTTAGGGATGCGTTGGAAGTCATTAATTTAAGTATTTAATTATATTTTTAGTTGCTTTATTTATTATTCTAGAATAGGGTTTAGTTTCAGAGTTTCATAAGGATTAGGTTAAGTTATATTTATTAGTTTGGAATAGGATTTAAGTCTCCTACTTTCATAAGAATTAGACTTCCTATTCATGTAATAAGACTCCTATTTAAAGGGTTTTTTGATGAATAAATCAGTAAGTCATATTTCAGCAAAAAAGCAAGAGATTAGAGTTATCTCTTCCATTGAACTAAGGTTTCAATCTCCCTCTGAAGAGTTGAAGAGATCGGAGTTCTCTTTTAATGAATTCTAAGGTTTCAGCCTCCCTTTAACGAGCTGATTTATATATCGCCCTGTGAATCGATTCTTCCCTAAAGTTTCATAACAATTTGGTATCAGAGCCTAACACAATGGGCGATGAGATCAGTTCTCGATTTCAAGGAGAAATACCATTACAAAAACCCCAATGGACTCTAAAATTGCAGCAATGGAGCAACGCCTCATCGAAAAAATTGTCCAAGTCATCCAAGAACAATTGTCTAGATTGGGAATTGACTCCACAAAACCAGCAACCCACAAACCTGAGCCAAATAGTGCCCATACAACTAGCAAATCAACAAATCCTACTACAGAAGGTAATACACCACTTACTTATAACGACACCAATAATCCATTAATTCGGGCACATCGTTGTGAACATATTTTTGAAAAAAATCAACATACAACAAAAGCAAAAAAGATTGGTGTGGCTGGATTTCACATGTTCAAACTAGCACCATTATGGTATTATCAACTTAAACGAGCGAAAGGCTCAATGAGTTGGGAGGAATATCAGAGATTTGGACCTCATGAAAGTAGCAACCTGATGGGTAAATTAGTCATGCTTCAGCAAACTGATAAAGTCGAAATTTATCAATGTCAACTTCAAGCTAGGGCTGGAATTGGATAAGTTGATACTGATCCAGATATTCTGGATGATTGCCCCGAAACTTGAGCTTGAGGACAAGCTCTTTCAACGTGAGGGGAGTAATGTTAGGGATGCGTTGGAAGTCATTAATTTAAGTATTTAATTATATTTTTAGTTGTTTTATTTATTATTCTAGAATAGGGTTTAGTTTCAGAGTTTCATAAGGATTAGGTTAAGTTATAGTTATTAGTTTGGAATAGAATTTAGGTATCCTACTTTCATAAGAATTAGACTTCCTATTGATGTAATAAGACTCCTATTTAAAGGGGCTTTTGATGAATAAACCGGTAAGTCATAATTAAGCGGAGATTAGAGTTCTCTCTTCCATTGACCTCTAAGGTTTCAGTCTCCCTTTGAAGAGCTGAAGAGATCGGAGTTCTCTTTTAATGAATTATAAGGTTTCAGCCTCCCTTTAACGAGCTGATTTATATATCGCCCTGTGAATCAATCCTTCCCTAAAGATTCATAACACTTTTCTTGCTATTTATCAAAATGAAAGTGGGTTATGAAGTTATTTATCCAACTTTTGCTTATGTATCTATTAGATTGGCCATCAATTAGATTTGTCTAGGGAATCCTACTGAGAACAGAAAAGAGACTTAAATAATTTTACTTAAAATCCAAGTAGGGAGGGATAAAGACAACTAGACTAGATAAGCTTATCTAAAAAAAAAAGACAACAAGATAAGTTGGCTCGATTTATGCTGACAATAGGATATACCAAGTACCAGCGAACATTATGTAGTCCGGTAGTGAACATGACACTAGAGCATTTCAATTAATGTTATTTGCGTAAGAAAGTCGTGGAATCACATCAGGTTAGGCTGCCTACATCCCACCACCCTTAGGTTGCGGTCCTTCTCTAGACCCTGTGTGAATGAGGGATGCTTCATGAACCGAATTGCCCTTTTACTCGCGTAAGAATATAATAATAGGTCAACAGAGATAGGATTATATGCAAGTAGGAAGATACTTGCCCCAGGTCAATAACCAAATCCATTGAAATAAAAGTGTAGAGAGAAAAAATTTATTTTTAAAATGGACAATCAATTTAAATGCTCCCAGGCACTCCTACCGAGGTAAGCCTCTAGCGGTCCCTTCTGGACCCTAGAATCCCTTTCCGGTGATCTTCCATTGCCGGAAACATACCCGCGCCTTCTTTTCCTTCTTTCTCCTCTTTTTCTTCTTCTTCTTTTTCAAGCTTTTCTTCCCTTTTCTCCTTGTGCAACTATGGGGGATGATACAATTTTCTTTGCTGTTGGTTTCAAATCGTACGACATTACCAGGGTGGTATCCAGAGCCGAAACTTGGTACGATTGGGTAGAGAGAGGCCGCAAGATGATGACGAGGATGAGTATTAGCCAGAAGACGATGGAGTGGCTAGCCTACACCCTCAAGGAAGCTTCAAAAAGTCAAGGATACACTGTACGCAGATGGAAACGTCAGGACCACTGTACCGAGCTTTTCTGCGCTAGGAACTACAACAAATTTGGTCGGTATATTAGTATTATAAAAGTGCAGGACAAGAAAAGAGACGTCATCATCATACCTGAGTGGTCCTTAAACTCTGGATGGATGGACATAGCTACCAAAATATCAGTCTTCATAAATGCTAAGGCCCAACTGATAGGTAAAACATCACATAGGAAAACTGAGAAGGGTTTATTATACTCAGACATTGTCAGGAACAATAAATGGTCTACAAGGGAATTAAATGGTGCGAGGATTCAACAAAAAGGGAATTCACTCATTATATCAGATGCCATCTC